>JAVHNF010057618.1:0-22140 GCA_034783455.1 Micropsitta finschii
ACAGTCTAAATAATAGATGCATGCAGACAGGTAATGAGTTCATGAAGCAGTTAGTATTGATCCATGTGGCCTCTGCTGCAGGTTATGTTTGGCTTAGGAACTTGCACTGACAAGTGGAGAAGGAACCTCCCTCCTGCAGCACAGCCAATGTGCTTTTGGACAGGGCCTTCTACAACAGGAGCCCATGGACAGCAGAAATGGACCATGCTCTCTTGGCATCCAATCTTTTTCTGCCTGCTTTTTCTCACATAGCAAATCAGCCTGACTGAAGGCAGACAGTTGTTCTTTGCTTATTTCTACAGTGAAAGCTTGCATTTGAAGAAAATAACCCCTAAATACAAAAAACAGAATCTTATCAGTAGGAAGGTCTTACAGGCAGGGTTTTCTGTAAGCTTCTTACAGTGACGGATTCAAAACCGCACACTCCATCAACAACCTTCTGTACACAAAGATATGATGTAATTTCTTTGTTCTTCTTGATGACAGAGTAAGAAGAGCTTTTCTCTCCTGCACCCATCAAACACACTGCCAGCATTTTTGCCTGTTCCTTCTCCCAGCAGAGTGAGTCTCCCTTACTCTTCCTCTGGAGCTCACTGGGTGTAGGTGCCTGTTTTCTCTCTCCCATCCTCCCTGTGGTTTGAGAAACCTGTCTTGGGAACACCGAAGGATGAGGCTTGTAAAGAACACCTCCTGAGTAATAGATTTACTTTCCCCAAAATAGGAGCAAATTAACAAACAAACTGATTTCCAAGGCAGGCTGTCTTTGAATTCGAACAGCACAAATGCTAATCCCCAGTAATAGCTGTTTCATCAATCACATGCCCAGTCCCGCTGTTCTCACATCACCAGAATAGTCTGTGACTAAATTAATCAATTCTTTGAGGCTGATGCTTTGGCAAATCTGGTACCTTGTGTATGCACATTGCCTCATTCTTATGTTTCATAAAGGACTCAGTTGGAGGCCAGCTTTCACTTCTACTCAGATCCACCTTTCAGTTGTGATCTTGCAGATCACCCTGTTTTGGCAGCCATTGTGCTTGAATTCCTTTCCCCAGGCAGCACGTAGCTCCAGACTTACAATCACTCCTATAATTTGCTATGCCAACAAAATTATAAGCACTGTAAACAGTCCACACAGCAATTACATATTACAAAACAAGCTGCATATTAAGCCTCACATTTGATTCAGAACCAAAGGCTACATTATAGATGAAATAAAAGATACTCAAATCCTGTCACTGACAATTACCAGTGTTAGTCTTTATGGTGTGCTTCATGTTGACATTAACTTCTGTGTTTAGAGGAAAAAAAAAATAAAAATAAAGGCAGCATTTTATACTTCCATGTGCACATTCAAAAGGCAGCCTGCTTTTAACTGGCACCTCTCTCACATCCATAGTATGACTATAAAGGACTGTCAGCTGAACACTGGCCTGGCACTGACACGGAGTAAGGACACAATTGTCTGCCTGCTAGGGTAATGTAGCGGTGATTGTGCCCATCACTGAGCAAGATGACAGCACTAATAAAGGGATTTTCATCTCAAACAGCCAGCTGCTGCCATGCTAATAAGTAATACAGCTTTGCAGTCACCTAGACAGCCTGGAAGAGTGTGGGTAACCTTAAAGAGGTGAGTGACCTCTAGGCAAACTTCTGAAAAGTTTAGCACATCTAACTGAGGCTTAGGAAGGGTAATATTAGAACTGCAGACAAAAAGCACTACTTAAAGTGAACACAGTAGGAAAAACAAGCTGCTTTGTACATTTGTCCCATACAAAACCTGAGATACCAGCTTTTCCATGAAGATAAACCTGTTCTGGACTCATAGTGGCAGTGTGTATTGAAGTGAAGTGGGTTTTCATGGAGGGTTTTCATTTAGGTTGCCTACAGCAAGCTGTCTAAGAGTATGCATATATGTGTTTGCCCTTTTGTTCTTATGAGCTGAATCATGCTAATGATTAAAAAGGATGAGAAGTGCTCATGCAATGTGTATTATTGCAAAACCACTGATCTTGAACCACTACAGAACAGCCTTTTACATTAGCTAGTTTATTTTGTACTCACATGATCTACTGCCTAAGCTCAGTGTGGAAGCTATTGCCATTCCAGTGTCTCCCTGTGCAGCACCAGTGGCAAGACCCTGATCCTGCCTGCCATGCTGTCTTCTTGAGAAGGTAACTCCTTGGTAGCCATACATGCATCGGGGATAAGCACAAACAAGACACTGTAGGATGCTCAGACAGAAGACTTGCCGCCTTCATTTTTTCGTGGTCTCCAGCTCAGTTACCAGGACCATGAAACCTTTCTTCCGCCTCCTCCCTCCTCTGCCCACCAGCTGAGAGAAACAACTTCTGACTAGGGGCAGTTGTGAAACTGCCAATAATCTGCTGGCAGCTTGTTGCAACAGAAAGTTTTAGCAAAATTATCTGGTTTGTGCAAAGCTTTCCTCAGTTTTCTCAGCCTGGGGTGGAATCACATAGAGGACAAAGTCCTCTCCCACAACAGCCACTCACTGAGGCCTCCTTAGGGTATGTGCTCAAGAGCATCACAGCTACTAGTGCTGGAGAAAAGACCTCCACCACTGATACTCCACTTAGCCCAAAATAAGCCCACTACAGTGGAGGACATTTGGAAGCCTGCTGTGAAAATTCAGACATACGACCCAGTCCCTGCACTGCCCTGTTCCAGAGACAGAGCTAAAACCCAAGCCTGCTGTCATCCAGCTTAGTGCCCTGGCTACTGGCTGAAGAACTGGAGGGTGACTTCCTCCCTCTTTCCACTTTCTTGAAGAATGTAAATACATTTACAGTAACTCCTTTGTCTCAGTTTAGGTCAAGAACATTGTTTTGGGAAATTAAGCTTCCTGCTTGGTTCTTACTTTTAATGACATAGCTTCTAAAATTCACTGAGGACTGGTGGGCTTGTAAACCTCTGGTTTGCAACTGCCTCTGAACCAGGGTTCACTATCAGCAAAGAATACCGAGGTTCAGAGCATTCAAAAGTTCTCCAGCTCTTCCCCAGGCTTAATGAAGTGTAATGGGAGGAAATTAATGAGCTTTGTCCCCATTGTGAAAGGAAAGAGCAGCTGGAAATACATAGGGACCTGATATGAATTGAGCATGATTAAGATGTTGTAACTATTGTTCTGATTAAAATGGTGCTGTTATACCTAAATAATCTAAAGCAGTTACTTGTCATTACTGTCATTTAGCTGTCTCTGCTTTAACTGCCTCTGAAAGCCACCCAGAAAGGATTTCATTTACGCCCTTTCCAGTTTAAAAATAGGGACAGAAATATGTAATCACTAACCTGCATCCATTTAGATAATGGGGATTCAGTGGGTGAGCCAGGACGATAAGATACTTTATATGGAACTGCCTGGTACTTGACATGCAGGGTGATGCAACTGATGTGCATGGGCATGGCTGCCACTGGACAATAGCTACCACAGCCTGTGGGGTGGGCTACAGAGCTCTGGGGTTAGTCATAGGCTACACCACTGACTTCCACAGCTTGATCCTGACCCCAACTCAAAGGGGCACCCAGGACCAGAAGGGTGGCACTGTGTCCACATCCCTTCCTGCCTCCAAGCAGAATCCCCCAGCATCCAGCTTCTCTCCCATGGGGATTGTAATTAACCAAAGAGGTTGCAGTAGACATCAATCTTCTAATTCTATAATTCTCCTCTATGAGCATTTATTTACTAGGACAGGCCTCTCCACACATGATTTGTGCTATCTAAAAGGCAAGGGTCTCATTACTACAACACCTTATTGTAGCAAACATCCCCTTATCTCAGGCCACGTTACCTCATGCTCCACAGACTGCAGCTTATTTGCTCCATGCTGCTAAATTCCATCAGCACTTCAGCTTTCTCCTTATTTACTGTTGCCACATTTGCCTGAACAAACCTATCATTGCACCACAGTGGGAGAAGCACTCCCTGACTTCTTCTGTGCCAAGTATAAACTCCAGCTCACACAGGACTGAGTCTTTGGCTTGGCTCACAGCAGGAACACAGCATTGACTCAATTCTGGAGATATCACCAAAATCATTTGGAAGAGAGCAAACCACATCACAGAACACCACAGCATCCCTGACAGTTGCACAAGAAGCTGCATCAGTGCACGGACTGACAGAACTGCAGTGCAGGGAAGTCACCAGGATGCTCTGCAGTACTTTGGAAAGCTGTCCCAGGACAAAACACAGGATGTCCAGTATGAAGGCACATTGCCTGGGGTGCTGAGAGCAGAAGGATGTGTCATAGTAAAGCTACTGTAATATCCTTATGGACTTACTTCACACTGTGAAATATACTGTCCTAAATTTATATCTGTCCAATTACTCAAAACACAGCAATCCAAATCTAAATTAGCACTTTTTTCTTCTGTATTATTAATTTATTCACTAAAAAAAGAAAAAAAAAAAAAGAAAAAAAAAGAATCACCTTCCTCCTTCAGATTTAATTACTTCAGAGGCCCACATTTTCTCTGGAGACAATTCCCAACTCAGCTCTGGCAACAAAGCAAGACTGGAATTTGGTCTAAGCTAGTCTGTTGAGAAAGACCAAAGCGAGTTGCTCTGGAAAGAACAGAATAGGGGACTGTCTCCTCTCTTTCTTGAGGAAAAACAGTATTTTAGATTTTATTCTTGTTACTTGTCTTCTTGTCAGTTCAGAGGGTCCCCGTATCTCTCCTGGACGGACTTTTTCTTTAGGAGTGCTGAGGAGAATACATGAAGAGATCAGGGCTTCAGCTTTCCTTCCTCAGCTTCCAGAAAAGCAGTGTAAAATCAAAATGATGACCTAAAATCTTTGCTGTGGACAGCACAAAGCCCAAAGTTTATATGGCTGTTACAGCCATACATATGTATGTATGTTACAGCCCTGAATTCTTTTTAGACATGAGTTTGAATCCATCATCCAAGATGGACCTCCGATTGCGTCTTAACTTCTTTTGTCTCTCCAGATAGATGACCACTCCAAGGAGGAAGCAAGCAAGCAGGAAAAGCACCATTCCTACAATGGCTAGAGTGATGACTGTGGCCTCTATCTGCCCTTGAGCCAACTTTGATCCAAAAAGCGTTATCTTCTGGGACTCATCCTTATCCTCAAGCGGCAGCTCTGAGTGATAAACAAAAAGATATTTCCAGTGAGAGCCCAGAATACCACCACTGAAAGGTTCCAAGAAATATAGAAAAGAAGTAAAAGACCAAATGCAATCAAAGCAAGTCGAAGGAGACCTGATCACCATTCATCTAACAGACCCTCATCCCTAAGGTCACATACATTTGAGAACAAAGGGTTCTTTCCCTAATCCACTCTATCCCAGGACCTCACTGTCTCTCACAGCTGTTCAACCCATTCAGCTAACTATTGCTATCCCACTCAAAAGAGAAATGACCCGAGCTGTGTGGGGAGTCAGTGGCTGAGTTAAGAATGGAAGAATGGAGAAAAGAACACCTGTCCAGAGCAGAGCTGCTCGAAGTTCCCTACCTTACTCCAAGCTTCCCACACACATGGCTGTTGTCATAACCAGCATTGTTCTGATTGCATGTGATCAGTCATTTCAGTGGTGAGCCACTTGAGGTCCTGAACTCTCTTATGCTTCCACATACAGGCAGCAGCCACCTTTTGAGAAAAGCGGCTATTTGCAGAGGTAACTACTGGTGATCAAGGATTTTCACCTCATGAGTATACACAGGCTGGTGCCTGAGCACGGTATAAAGACAAATTATTTCATATTATCACTTCCTACTTTTTACACCCATTGAGTTGTGGAGAAAGATCTAAAAATCAGGAAAATTAGTAACCACCATAAACTATTTGGACTTTTACCCCCAGAAAACTTTAAAGGGACCTTATCTACTACTCTTCCCTGGTGCTGCTCAACCAAATGTCTTCTCACATCTGTTCTTTAAAAGACCTGAAAGAGCCAGAGCATGTGCTTAAGACTCTTTTCTTGGGGGAAGAACAGACCAGGAAGCAGATGTACTTGTTTGCATGCTGACTCAGTCCCTTGAGCTAGTGATGATCAATGTGATAATTCTCTAAACCACAGTCACTGACAGCCCAAAAAGGGAGGATAACTAATCTAAGGTGTCCCTCAGGGTGTGATGGAAAGAGATAAGAAAAATCACTTCCTTTGCAACATCCTCCTCCAAAGTCCTTTGAATCTCTGCCAGTTTCTAAGCCTCTAAAGTTTCTCTGCTTTGAAGATGAATCCATGTACAGCAAGTACAACAGGATGTGAGGCCACTAAACTTTCTCACCCAGCATAGTCAAAAAAGCCTAACAAGTACAACATCCTTATTTGTTATCATCAGAGCACAGACATCTGGAGGACAGATAAACTAACCTGGAACCTTCCCTCTTATCCACTAGTAACCCAACCTCAGACTAAAATGCTGGCCAGCCTGAGAGAAGAGGCTATAAGTGATGTTTGTGCTCCTCCCTTCTTTTTACACAGATCTAAATCTCTGCACTGGTCAGAGATGTCCTTTTCTCTTTAGAAGTGCAACATACACCATACCTGCACTGTAGTTTACAGCTTCAAGCTCTGGCTCTGAAAGGAAACAAAAGAGTGTGAAAAAGTGTTGGGCTGAACAGGTAGAGGGTCATGAACACGGCATGCTTGGCAAAGATCAGCTCCACAAGCAGCATGATTTGCCAGAGCTTGCAGGTTTTCTTGTTTTGGGGGTTTTTGGATTGGTTTTCTGGTTGGGTTTGTTTCGGGGGTTTGGGTTTTTTTGGTGTTTGTTTTTTTTTTTGGCGTTTTTTTTGGCGGGTTTTGTTTGTTTGTTTTGTTTTGATTTTTTTTTTTTTTTTTTTTTCCCCAGTTTGGCAATTTTGTCTTTTGATTCTTGCAGCGTTTTCCTGGTACTGAGTTTTGAGGTATTCTGTCTACATGGAAAGCAGTTATAAAGAGAATAAAATTTTCTTTAATATTCACAATGGTACAGGCAACTATTTACAATTTTTATATATATATGTAATGTAATTAATGGGTTGTTGAAACTATTCTAAAGGAAGTTTTCCTTTTTTTTTTCTGCTGATGTATTTTGAAAGTTGGAACCTCAGGTTTCAATTTATACTGGTTCAGAAGTGACAAAGGTATTTAGTCTTTTCTGTTAGTGATTATAAAACATATAAACTTGAAAATTAATTGGTAGACTAATTGTAGAAGTAAAAGGGTAACAAAGTCTTAAAAGAAATCCTTTCAGAAGATAGAACAGAGGCATCTTTTTCCTTTGATTTATGAAAGCAATTGAAATACTCTGCAGTATTATTCTCAGTGCTTATATCTAATGGACAATTAATTTAAGCTTATTTAAGAAAGTGCAGGGAGGAAACAAAAGGGTTGAGTTACCATTAAGAGAGCATGTGAAGATCAAGCATGGTGGATTAGAAATGAATCAGCAATTTGCCATTGACAGGCAAATGTCTGGTGTAAGCTACAGCTTTGAAACTTGCGGACCTGACATGATATAAATGATGCGATTATTGCTAGTGCTGGTTGAAAACCAAAAAGATTGCTTTTAAGAAAGCTCTTGTTAAATTGTGGGTTTGTTCCAGTGAGGAAACAGAAACTGAAAAGTCTCCATTTTGTGTTGATAGAAGATGGGTGCCCTGTGTCCGTTTTCCTCCTCCCCTTTGCACACTCAGGTGCAGTATGCTGGTTGGGCACTCAACTGCAGCGAAATCCTTGCTCTGTGGAGTGGGTCTCGCTTTTCCCTGCTTTGCAAGCCTATGTTCTTGATATTTAGAGCAGCATTCTTTGTGAAAGTACAAATACAGGGATGCTTTCCAGTGAAGAATGTAAGAGTTCAAAAATTTCCTCTTAGCCTTAGTGTTTTGAGTCATAGGCTTCCTGTCCCGGCCCATGTTGGTGTACTTGGTTGTGGTTTACAGGAATTACAGATTTCACAGCCTTTTCCAAGCTCCTAGCAGACAAGTGTCTACATCAGGAAAAGAAAATGTCTCTTATATCCCTGCTGCACTTTGGGTGGAAGAAGCAGTTAGAAACCTTCCACAATTACTGAAGCAGGAGGGGACGTGGCTGTAACACATTTGATGGTCAGAGCTGGTCTGTTAGTATAAAACAAGCAAACGCAAGTATGTTTTGGGATGACGTGCATTTCTGACATGAAATCCAGGAAAGGAAATAAAGCGAGGTTTTCCAAATAGATCCCAACAACATGTTTGACAAGTGATATTAAAAAACAAAAAACGCAGGTGTTTTGGGGAGGAGAAGCATCCATACCATTCCTTAAGGATGTCCAACGTAATGGTCACCTTGTTAGGGCAGGTGTGGTCTATGCAGCAGTGCTCTGTGTATGCGTTATGCTTCTGTTGCTGTAAACTGACAGCTGAGATGTGACTGTAAGGACATCGTTCCAGTTCCAACCTGTGCTCTCTGTTGAGTGGTGGCATTTTCTAGCGCATGAATAAGTCTCTGAGCAATGGCTAGTGTAGTAGGGTATGTTTGTAGGGCTTTTGCCTGTTGTGGCTTGTGTCAGAAGGGAGGCAGCAGCCTTTGTTTCAATAAGCATCACATGCTTCTCTCTGTTTTGCAAATATTTTTATATTGGCTTTGCTAATCTTGCTTATGTCTTTAAGGCTGATATGTCCTCTGAGTTATTTCTAATTGGGTGCTTTTTGTCTGCAGCTTGTTGGTTCTGTTTTTCCCATGATAGCCTCGGTGTATCAGAGTGCTCTAATAAATGAATTTTGTGGTAATATCCCATCCATGTGGCCAGCTGGCCTTTCCTGGCATCACAGGGGCACCATGTGGCTATTACTAAAGCAGTTCCCCTACAGACCCCTGTCAGATGTTGTCTTCAGGGTTTTTTCTCAAAGGCCATTATGAGTATTTGTTAGCAACACAGCCATAGCCTTATACTGTAGGACCTGGGAGAAGTTCTTAGCTTCTGACTCCCCTCAGGATACCTACACAAGTGTCACCCTAGCTGGCATCTGCTCACTTCATGTACCTTTCCTCCTCTTCTCCCTAGATCCTCAGGTCTAAAGACAAGGACAAAGCATTCTGACCAGTTCCCTGGCTGCACAATGAGGTGCCAGGGGTGGGTAGTTGTGATGCCAGAGCTGCCTTGCAGGTCTGGTACAACCAAGGCAGAGCAGAGCTCCCCTCGTGGCTTTGGGCATGGTCCTGGGGAAGGCACGACAAAACAAGATTCCTCTTTGGATGCTTTTTGGTGCCAGGTACCTTGCTATCACTTGCAGTGATACTGGGTTCTCCCCCTGCTGAGCGGCTGCTGCAGAGCCACAGTTTATGTTCACAAAGCCCGGACTGAAATGTGTGTTGAAGATCCAAGATAGGCTCTTTTCTACAAAGAGAGTAAGCTCCTAGTGCCACATATCTGAAGATTTGGTTTGGGAATGAGTGACATGTAGGGCTTTCTTCTCCTATGAATCTCTTCCCTAATAAAAGACCTGTTAAGCTTTTTCCACATACCACTCTCCCATTAAACTAAAAATAAATGTACCAGTTCTGAGCGGTGCAGTTAACAGTTAGTAATCCTGAGGGATATGGTGTTTATGTGTAAGCTGCACAGTGTATTTAGTTTTGTGGTTATTCCATGCCTTAGTAGCATGTACTATGACAAGAAAGTACAAGTACTGAAGAACTTAAAGCAAGGCTTTGTGTAGTCCAGGTGATTATCATCAGAGTGAGAGGAAAAGCTCTCTGCATCTCTGCCTTTGCCACTGGTAGGTAAGGAGATTTCAAGGCAGTTAAATAATAGCTATTCCTCATTCCCTGCCTGAGAGTCACTCCTGAAGATTTTCAGGAAGTGCAATGTAATTTATAGACCTTTTAGGAAGGGAAACCCTGTTTTCTGATTTTGGGCTGTAATTTCTAGGGAACAAATGATTTCTATTTTATGGGATATCGACAGTGTCTCATTATTGGATGTTAAAAGGTTCAAAGAAGAAGTTTTCATGGCTGTGGTGTAGCTTGATTTATGCCTGTCAGTATTAGAAAACTTATGATAAATTTATTTTCCTATTAGTAATATTCTTATATTACAGCATGGAGATAAGTCTACTGGCATAAATCTGTGCAGAAAGAATTATAATGTATTGCAGAGAATAGCAGATGGGGAGAAAATAGGGACAAGAAGAAAAGCTTTCTACAAAGCATGATGATTCAAAATCACACAGATAGGAAATGCAGCATTAAACAGTAAAAATTGTCTGTTACCCTGTGGTTGTTAAGGCTGAACCTCCTGCCTTGTGTGCTGACTATAACTGTACATCAAGCATTACTGATGGCTCTAGATATGTTCAAGAATAAGTGAAAACTAATTCACTGTGTTTAATTGCTGCTTTACAAATAGCTGAGTACAAAGCAGTAACAAAAATGCCGGTCAGGTAATGCAGCAATGAATATGGTATGTGGGTTTTTTTGCAACTGAGAAACACCTTTAGGGTTTATTTATCTCTTTTGAGACTCGGGAGCTGTTCTTTTTTAGCAGGTGGTTTGTTTGGGTATTTTTCAATTAATTCTGGATTCTCACATCACTTATAGTGGCACAAATATGGGGAAATATGCATGTCCTGGAGCATCTCTCTGCTTTGGTAGGCAGAGACACAGATTTACTGAACAATTGTTTTTCCAAACTCAGATCAGTTTTGATTGCAAAGTAAGTATTTGTACCCTTCGTTTTGGTCTTTGCGTTCTTAACTGTGACTTGAACTCCTTCAGCCTAAATTGCTGTGCTTGTGCAAAGGCACCTGAAGGCACTGTAAGTGCTCTGCTCCATTCCAGTGTGTTTTCTTGGCTTTCTGTTCCTGGAGCTGAGGCCTCTTCCCTGTGGCTTCCTGACAGAAACATGAAAGTTAAAGGTGAGCTGGTGATGTGAAGACTTCCTGCAGCCCTAACAGACATCTGCATTTCTGAGAGAAAAGGTTTGGGTTCCTTTTCTCTCACCTTTTGCTCATCCTTTTCTGGTTCATTTCCTTCAGTTTTTTTCTGCTATCCTAAACCTGGTTTATTCCAGTTGGACATCAAAGTAGTAAAGCAGAAATGAATCATCCATGCAGCTGATGAGATAAAGACATCTTACCATGAAGTTTTATTTTAATTGCCTTTTATGGAACACAGGGGAATTCTAAATAGCCAAATGAGCTCTCTGTAGAGATCTGTGATTAGTAAAACCGGCCATTCCCAGAAAATCATAAACCAGAGAAACCTTGCATTTTCAATGAAAAAAAAGGAAAATGATATAAGTAAAACTTTAATGTTTTACATTATTTGGCTATATGCCAGATCATCTTAAGTGCTTCAGAACTGATCATGTCTGCAGCAGGAAGCAATGGTAAACACTCAAAAATATTAACTTAAATTTCCAGCTTTTTAGAAGCCAAAATACATCCCTTTTAGGGAGGTCTGGTGAATCTGAATCCAGGTGCAGCCTGATTAAACAGGGACTTTGGTAGAATTCCTATAACATGATAGGCTCTCACACACCTGAATCCTCTTCAGAGGTGGAGTATGAAATAGTTAAGGGACTTTCTGAAGGCCTTGCAGGAATGGTATGTTGAAACAAGGAATGGATCATCTTCCTGGTGAAAGTCAGTCTGGTACCATTATCACAATGGCATCAGCTGACACTGCTGTCTTTGAAAGCAGATCTCTTCCTGATCCTCTGCTGGGATATACAGGTGACTCCAAGGATGTGACATGTCCAGATTGAATTTAGGTATCTCTAAGCAAGCAATGAACTGAAAAATAGATAAACCACCTGTGAGATCTTAGCAGATTTCAGGGAAAACTGTACAGCTCCAGCTCCATACCTGGCACAAATTGTAAGGAAAGTTTTGCCTTTTAAGTATTCATAGGGAAAATTCATCCTTTAAAATACTGACTTTCTCACATTACACTGAAGGTAGCTTTGGAAAATGACTTCTGCTAGGTCATTTTCACACCTTAAAATCAAAGTTTAAATGATTTTATAGACCTCTTTGACTCTCTGTCTTTAGGAAACACAGTTGACATTTTGTTGCTGATATATGGGTATGTACAACTGATTGTCTGTCCAGCCATAGCTTCATGAAGAGCCCTTTATGATATGCAGGGTCATGTAAATACTTTTATCTGGAAACCTTGAATAGTTGTAATAATTGAAGAAGACAGACGGCTTTCCAGTGCTCACTACAGAGCTACTTTAGAGTTACTTATCTTTTGGGGAAGAAAGATTGTAAAATGTCTACAGTGGAGAAGACAGACATTACTCATTCAGGCCTAAGAATGATGAGCAATGCTTATGCTGAAAATATATCTCACAATCAATCTCTCTTTGGGTCATTATTCTTCCTGCCTGGAGCTACACCTTAGGTTTGTTTCTTTTCTCTATGGCCCTTGCCTTTACCCTTTTCCATACATGATATCCACATGCAACCCACTCCTGCCTTCTCTCCTCCTGTATCCTCTTTAGAGCCAGCATTTCAGAAAAAAGAAATGCACAAACCATTTATTCATTCACTCATCCCTTTCCTGCCTTCTTGTTTGCAAACCGAGCAGGAAGTTATTTGTGCCTGGTGAGTCACCATCACATTTTATGAGGAGATTATGCTGAACATCACTGATTCACCCACTTTTGGCTTTGTCAGAGGTCAGTGTCTTGGCAAGCATTCCCCTGTAAATACCAAGCAAGGACCATGCTGTCAATCACAAGAGCCTTAAGTCAGTTCTGCCTTCTATCGTAGGTGCTGTGCTTCTTGTTCTTGTTTAGAGCAGTGGTCAACAAGGCGGTAATTTCTGTCTTGGTATCAAATAGAGACTTCCTCACATTCAGTTGGTGTGTGGGTATCTGCTGAACAGTAGCCTCCTCCCCGTCACCCTGAAGTGTGCACTGATTTGTACTCTCTTTAATTCAGAGAGCTGCTGAGATAACAGCTCAGGTAAAATCTGATTAGGTATTGTTCATGACCTTTCACTTGTAATTCTCTTCCCCTCTTGCCACATAGTTGCTTCCTGCCTCTTTATATCTATTCTCCCATTTTCTGTTGCCTTCCTTCAGAATGCTTATCTTTAAGGTCCCTGTGTTTAAGGAGGTATCAACTCTGAAATCAGGGAGATTGCCGTGAATTTCAGAGGTTACAGAATCCCAGCTGGTGATTTGGCATTTGCTTGTTTGTATTTCTGTAATGTTTTCTGCATATTTCTGGGCCACAAACACATGATGCAGCTGTAGTAAGCTGTGTATTCAGTAGCACATGGGGAGGTCTAAGAGGAAGTCCTGCAAGCAGTAACACAACTGCCTAATTAACTGTTGTCCTGAGTTATGTCAATGACATAGTACTTAATCTCTTGCAGAATGAGCCACTGTACAGGTTGCACACAAGATCTTGAAAAGGAAAAGGTCAGTTGAAGACTTACCAATGGTGCAAAACAAATATCCCATAGGGTTGATACAAGTTGGAAGATGTTCTTCTTGATATTGTAGTGGTTTTCAGATTTTAAAAATGTTAGTGTGCTTATTTGACTTTTAAAACGCTTTGGGAGCCTTGGGACGTTAAGATGGAAGAGCTGAAAGAAACTTTCCAGATACGAATACAGGTTTCTGCCATCTGACACCGCCAGTCAGTCATACTTCTTCCCAATTCCCATCTGTTGCTCTGCTGCTGCAGGACATTTGCTTGGAGCCCTTCTTTTTTTTTGCTTAGAGATCACTTATGTTACTGCCTGCCCATTTGCTTTTGGCCACTGTTGGAACTGACAGTCCAAACTGGCTCTTTGGACCCCTTTCTGGGCAGTGCAGTGCTCTTAGTTTCCTACATGCTCTGAAACGAGTGTATTCAAAAAGCCAGAAAAGCTATTTCAAGCATGACAAAGAGCTAAGGAAAGGAGAAGCATGAAAGGAAAGAAAACCAAACAAACCATCCGTGCATAAATTGTGTCTTGAAAGAAACAAATAGAATATGGAGAAGTTATTATGTAGTTTGTGTTTTATATAAAATGTATAAGCCTGTATTTCTTACTAGAAAGTCTTCAGTTGTCTCACTTTGGTGGCCTATGCTCTGGTTTATAGAGGAAGATCTCAGCATCTTTGGAAGAATCAAATGTTTTCAGGTCACTGGGCAAGAAAATCTTTAGTTTGGCTGGATGTACAAAGTGAACTTCAGCACAAATTCCACAAGACGAGATTAAAATCATACGTTTACGATTGCTGTGTGTTAGAAGCTCTTGGAGAAGCAAAGTTTGTTACAGAAATGGTTTGTTTTGCCTGGAAAGAGATGATTAGTAATGTTTGTTGACATACTGTGGTCACCATCTAAAACAGTTCACTGTGACCAGGATGTTTGAGGACTTGCTGGTTAACTCTGCTTGGAGGGAGAAGCCAGTGTGTTTCAGATGCTATCCTGTCAAAAGTGCCAAGTACTGGTGCAATTACAGGTGTAGATAGTATTGATCTTTACTGATTTCATTGGGATATATTGAAACTAAACTCCACATAGGTAATCATCATTTCTCCGTGTTGTCTTCCCCCTGCTTTTCCTTTTCTTCCCTGCACAAGATATCTTACCTGCAGAAGCCAGTGTCAGGGGTAGCCTTAGGGTTGTTATGGTTTTGGTATGTTATTTCCTTGCCAGCTTTGTTCAGGATTGTTGACCATGGCATTCATGGGTGATTTGCTTTAAAAGGAAATGTTGGTTTCAGAAAGGGATGCAGAGTCTTCAGCACTGTCTCTCTATGTATAATTGGTGTTGTTCAATGAAGTTACTGGTGAAAATGAGAAATCTATCATGGTGATTTTTCTTCCATATAAGACTCCTTGGATTTTGTTAGTAGTTACAGCCAAATTATCCCTTCTGAGTTGGCAGTCATATCGCTTGGACTCGTTTTACTCTGTTTACCTGTCAGACACTTTCATCTGCCCAATTCTGAACTACAGATTTTAAACTAAAATGCTGTCTAGTGAAGGCATGATCACTGCCAGGAAAACCTGCCCTTAAACTTATTTTACCATAATGTAATCTACATTTCCTCTCTATCTCTAGTTTTGTCACATTTATGGTTTATGCCAATAGGCTTTGGATGGAGAAAACAGATTTGAACTTGGTCAGTACTGCGGTTTTACTGCTAGGCATTGCACATTTTGATATGATATTTCTCTTACTTGACATATATTTCTATTACTTGATATGATATTTCTATTGATATGATATTTCTATTACTTGATATGATATTTCTATTACTTGATATGATATTTCTATTACTTGATATGATATTTCTATTACTTTAAATGTCAAAAATTTGCTACTGAACTTGATTTTGATACTGTAGTAATGGATGCTCTGTGAGTACTTAAGGGATTTATAGGAATTTCAGATGTATCCTTCTAATTATTTACAGTGAACAATAGGGTTAAATTTGTTGCCCTTCTTCTGTATGATCTTGTTCTTGCATTATTGATGTACTATATGGAATGCGGTAGTCTGTCAAATCTGGATTGCCTGTAGCTTATGTGACTTTTTTTTTTTTAAGCAAGTTGCAAAAGGAACTGACACAAAGTACAAGAAACCGAAGAAACAGAAATAATATTCTGGGAAGAATATTATTTTTCCATTAGAAAAACCAGCAGTGGTTAGTGCATACTAATGAAATACTACTGAAAGTTAAACTCTTAAAAGGTGGCTTTAGTTATCAGACTGTTTTAAACCTAGAATTCTAGTCTTTCTTAAGGACAAAACCAACATAACACAAATCTAAATGAAGAAAACAAAATACCCCCAAACATGTCCCCTCCTCTTCTGTTATAACTTATTCTTCATAAACACACAAATCTGAGTGTGTGCAGAACTCCAAATAGTTTTTCAAAATCCTCTAATACTTCAAAAAAGCTCAGAACTGATCCAGCGATATGGTTAAGCACCTTTTATGTGGAGGTGATGTCTCCTGAGCAAAAAATGTCTCAAACAAAATTTTTGAGTTTTAAAAATGAAGCAGAAATCACTTTTTACATGTAACCTGATTAAAAAAAGAGAGGAAGAGGGAATAAATAGATTGCATTTGGTAAATGAAGCAAAACAATTTCTAGTATTTCACAAGGGTAAAATAAGCGTAATTACGTAATTGCTCTTCCCTCCTCCTCCACCCTCTTCTTTTGGTACTGGTTCCAATACAGGATCAAAGTTTTGTACTCTTGTAGGATTTGTTCAGAAAAAGATACTGTTATTTTGTATAAAACACAGTTATGAAGTTCATGTGGGGTAATATGAGGTAATGATCATGAATAATAAGGGTATAGGGATGAAGTTGTGACCACAGAATAGAATTGCGTCTTAATGAAAGCATCTTTCTGTGTTGATGTTCTGTTAAATTATTCTAAGTGGTTTATTATGGGATTTTGGAGTAGAATGTAGAAAAAGAACAGTAGCCTGTCGTTTAAACTGTCACCAGCCTTGAAATCACTGAGTTAATTGCTAAGTGACACTGTTAGGCTCTTCTCCAATAGCCTATTGAAGTACAGGAGAAACGGTAGCATAGTATCAGGAAATGCTTGTCACACAACATAATGGTGCTTACCATTCAAACACTGTGTTAAAACAGTTTTCTTCACACACTGCCTGATCTCCTCGATGTAGATACAAATCTGGTGGCCTGTCAGTATCAGGAGGAGCAAGGCTTTGCTGCTGTGCTCACAGGGATGTTTCTGAGCATGCAGGCCACGTGCTGCGGGTGAGGAAGTAACGTCAGCATTTAGGCTGGGTATTCTGGAGGTTCTTCATAGTATAAATTTGCAGTGACTAAAAAATTCTTTCTGGGTCTTTGAAAGCAGAAAGAAGTCCATTGGCATGGATACCTATGGCCCAGTCAGCTGAATTAGCAACGTTATAATCCACTAAGAAGTGAGGTCAAGGAATTGTTCTATTTTGTACCGTATAAATATTGCTGTCTCTTATGCATGAGCATTTGTGTGTGTTCCATCTACAGAAAAGGTACAGGATAAAGAGTAGTTTCAGTGGAGGGTGTTCTACTGAAGTCTCTCAAGACTGAAAACTATGATTTCTCTTTCCATTTGCATTAGTAATTCCTATTCTGATGAAGCAAGTATAGTATGGTTCTTCAGGCATCTACCTAAAATTTATGAAGCGTTTATCCCTCCATTTATAGCATGTTCTTGCTTGCCTGTTGTAAGCTTGTTTTAATATCTGAAGGTTAGTCTTTAGGTCATATCCTTTATAGGCTTAGCATAAGCCTTTAATCTCTCTTTAATGATTTTTGTGTGTAACTTATTCTCATAATTACTACTAATAAAGCTACCACATAGCAAAGTACAGTACATCCTTTTAGTATCAGAATTCTTTATTTTATTTGTTTATATCTTATTAGCGAAAAAAATACTGTCTCTTCTCATTACCCCTCAAAAGGACTTTCCTAGACACTATAATAGCACAGAGCAAGAGTAATGTAGAATAAGAATATTCAAATTTTCCTAACAACATCTTGATGATTTATTTTATTTCATTTTTGTTGCCTGGGGTTAAGTTACAACAGGAATTATGCTTAAAACAATGATAGAGCTAGGGCTTTAAACATTGGGTTTTATCACCCGTATGAAAATCAGTAATATAAGTTGACTATCTGGCGTTTGTACAATATGTACTTATGCCTTAATAACAAAAGACATCAGCTGAACTAACTTGCTCAGCAATTTAAAGAGCTGCTTATATTGTGAATTGATGGATGTTCTGTTACCTCAAAGCCTTTTAAAATTTGTATGTCTCATCTGTTGTAGCAAAATTACTTTTCCTTACTGATTTTGCTGTACAGTATTTTCACAGAGAAATAAATGTAATGAAACTAACTCTGCTCTCTTCCCATCTCTTGTGGTTTTCCTCCTGCTTTCAGGATGCTACTTCCAATACAATTCTTCTAGCAATGCAAAGAAAATTTGCTGACTCTGCCTCTAGTGTCTCCATTAGTTTTTTGATCCTTCAGTGGAAAAAACTTTGACAAATGGGCCAGCTGGCTCCCTTTGCCAAGTGTCAGGGAGTAATTTTCCTGGTTCCTGCAGTCCTTGATTTGAGGTTCTAACCTTCCCTCTCGCCAAACCTGCTGGTGTAAATGGGAGGCCTTTGAATTGCTTAGAGCATCACTAGCAACCTTCAGGGGAAAGCAGCACTTCAAATGTTGAGTAACTCATTCATGTACAAGGTAGGTGAGGTACAGTATTGACAATTTCCAACCTCTTCTCAACCAGTTCTGTGAAGTGCAACTTTTTTTTTCCTTCTCCCTGTATTTACTGGGGGGTTTATGTTGAGGAGGCAGCATTTCACACCTGTATCTGTAGAAGAAAGCACGGAGCAAGATCTGGGGCCCCAAAGGAAATCTGTAGAGCAGACATATACGTGACCATAAGGGAATTGCAGCAAATGAACACAAGCAAACATGACATCATAAGTTGCCAGGTGAAGACAACCAACGCAACTAACACAAAAAACATGAATGGGGAATGGAGAGACACTTGAACACTTTTATTTGTAAGGTCATGATTAACATAAATTTTTGCAGTGGATAATGGTCAACTGCTGACTGCTTAAATTACCTTATATAATGAGCCTTCATCCTATAATCCATGGACTCTGAAATAGCTGCTTTCTTTCCCCTACATCTTAAGTTTTATCTTTGCTCTCAAGAAACAAGGAATGTTCTCATATTTTGTAATCCTAATCAGTGTGTATAGTGGGTATTTGCTGCACAAAGCTAGGTGTCCTACATACCAGTGAAGAGGAGGATGAATGACATGATGATGTTAAAAACAGCCTTATTTCTCTCTAGGCAGGTTTTATTACAATGTAATGTGGGTGGTATTTTTTCCACAAGTAGTTATATGGCTGGAATATTTAGTGGTTTATTGTTAATTAATAGCAGTTCATTAAAAGATTAGTTCTGGATGCACATGCTAAGCACAACTGCAGTGCTGCTGGTAAGTTGACCAAGGGAACCATGTGCTGCTCTCCAATACCACGGAATCCTGGATAAGGATTCTTTTCTGGATTTTTCTTTTGATATTGGGGTGTGGGGTTTTTTGTTGTTGTTTTTGTTGTTTGTTTTTTAATGAACTGTTATTGCTAGAAAGCAGTATGCTCAAAGAATGATGCTCAGTGCATCGGTTCTGACTTTGTTCATACATCACACAGGCAGAAGGTGGTAAAATAACTGCAGAACAAAGCTGGGTTTGGTTTTTACTGCAGTGTAGCACAACGGGCTGCTCAGGAACTTATGTAGTTTCCCAAAATACTATTTGGTTTGTAGAATATGAAGATATAAATGCTTGCTTTGCCAAGCAATATCAGTAACCGTTCAGAGTGTTGATGTGAGTGAGAAGCAGTATTTTTGCATGTGACTTCTCCTTTTTGTTACTAATATGGTAAAAATATTCTGGTGAGTCAGCCATTTTCTTCAAGGTGAAAAAGAAATAGGAAGCTCCTTCTGTGGTGGAAAATGAGGAAATAAGTTGTTGACAGGGGTACAGTTCTTCATGATGTCCAGTGGTCAGGAATCTGTTAGAGGCTGTATACTGCCATGAAAGTTAATTTTGCATCATAGAAAGGACATGCACCAGCAGTGTTGGAGAACAAATGTCACATTTTCATTACAAAGTTGTGCAGAACAGAGCTCTCCCAGGAAATACATCAACCTTATTTCTTCACCTGATGGCCTGCTAATGGAAGAAAGTGAGTGACAAAGGGAGTTCGTGGACTGATTCAGGAGAAAAGTCTTTTTGAAATTACACGGTATTTTAAATTGTACTCAGATGGTATTAAATGCATACCATGCATATAAGAAGTGATATTCAGAACTTGTTGATATAAACTGACATGTCGATTCCTCTGTCCTGTTCCCTTATCGCAGCAAAATGGGTTTTTTCCCCACAAAAGACTTAATAAAAGCTCCAGATAAATATCGCACAGCACTGTGAGTCTTCATGTGGATCTGAAGTAGCCTAAATGAAGAGTGTGGTTTGAATGGGAAATTAAGAGCAAAATGTTCATGCAAGTACTTCTAAAAATACTCCAAAGAAATAGATACCACTAGTGCCTACGTGGAGTCCTACCTAAATTTCAAAACCAAATTGAAACTGTTCATTAATTCATTACTAAATTTTTTATTTTAAAATTACAATAGTCATAAATTACTTCAGAAAAATCACAGCACTGAGTATTGAGGCAAATAATTTAAATTCATTTAAAACACTGAATGAGGATGTAGTAAGGTGAGAGATCCTTATGGAGGAAAAAATGCAAAGAAAGATGGAAGAGAAGTGTAAATTATGTTTAACAGTTCCAATTACTCCAATCAGTATTCACTATTCAAAGATCCCAGGCAAACAATCCTTCTTTCCTCAGACTGAAAATCTGTTGTTTGAGAAGTTAATATCAGCCAATAATTTGTGAAAATTGAGATTATTTTTTTTGCACAGTGCATATTGCCAGATGCTTTTTGAATTAACTGTGCTCCGAATGCAGCTTAATTACATTTGTACTTCTGATATCTTTTTTATTTTTGGAAAAGAATATTTTAATGGAAAATCTCATTCTTGGCCTCTGAGTAGTTTTGTTGTGTTTTTTCTGTAAGCATAAGCAAAATTGGTTACACTTTGAAAATAGGTCAGTGGGTGGTAGAGTTTGTGTAAGGACCAAAAAGCACTTTGTCAGTGCTCATTAGACCTTGTGGTTACAAGGTCTCACTGTTAAAACAAACTTGTGGGTTTTAAGCAATAATACGCTACTCCATAGTTTTTAAATATTGCATATTCAAAACATTAAACAAAGTTTGATTAAAACAAGAGTTACAGTAGTTGCCTGGGTCAGCATGTTCAGTCATTTGGATATGATCCAGTTTTGTTCGTTATAAGGGGATAAATGCATCCAGTTTCTCTTCCTGCTGTAAGCAATAATATATTGCTATTCTTCATTGTGTTACAATAATAATTGGCATTTAGCACATCATTTATGCAAATGTTAGCGTAACCAAACCTAATGAGAGGGTTTCATTTCAATAAAGAAAAATGTATAAATAACAATTTGAACATAGTGATTTAAAACAAGCTGTGCCTTGAGTGTTTTGTCATCAAGGCTCTTGAGCACTTTTATGCCTTTACACAGTGTGTCTGTCCTGGTTTGCCGTGTGTAGCTGGCAGCAACTGTTTGGTTTCTACATTTTTGTTTACATTATACCAGGTAGTAATCATGGGTTTGGCCAGTTTAAAAACCAGAAAGAACGAGGGTCAAGAATTACGTTTAGAATTAGAGGTTACAGGTACACAAAATGCTCTCCTCTGAGTTATGTCTTGAGTGAAAATTGATGTATCCAAAAGTAAACACATATCCAATGCTAAGTATGTGTTTTGGCTCAGAGGGGCTCATGCAGAGCAGGAGAGGCAGACACTGCATGCCCTTGCAGGTGAGCATCTGTGGGACAGGCTTGGATAACTGACTGTAAAGGGTGTGTGAATGACTCATGCATGTTGTCTATACAAGCTGAGCCATTTGCAGTGAGCTATTTGAGATTAGCCTTTCATTGATTGTGAAAGAGACACAAAATACCTGTGGTTTCTAATTAGTTTTCAGTGCAGGTTGCTTGTTAAGAAAAAAACCCTTTGCCTTTATTGGAATAACTGCTTAGATTTCAATAGAGAGCAATGCTTGCAAACTACTTTTGTCAATAGTGTTCACTTCCTTCAAAGTAAGCTTTCTAATTAATGAAATCAGTTGCAAATTCATGTTCTGTCTGGATCCTTATGCAGCTGCATAGGACAGTCATAAAATTGTCCTTATTTAGAAAGGTTTCTGTGGAGATGGCAGAGACACACATACAGTCTAAAACTGTCTCCACATGTCTGAGGCATGAATCCAGGAAATAATCTTCATTTCATTCTCGGAGACCATCTGAGTATGTATTCTACTGACCTTAGAACCTCTGCTCTCAGTGCAGGCTGCCCTTTGTGCTGGAGGGGGTAACTGGTGGCAATCCCTGTACTTGCGTTGGGCTCTGCTTACCTTGCAGTGCCTGGCTGCAGGACTATGCCGTACCTGTATAACGCTGATGCACAGGGACTGCTGTTTTTCATGTAGCTGCATGTGTGACTAATGTCAACCAGATGTTTTG
>JAVHNF010057620.1:7701-22447 GCA_034783455.1 Micropsitta finschii
CTGTTCAGTGTTTTAGATCAGACACCATCTATAGTATGGAATTCTGGTACTTCATAAAGTTTCTATCACAATAAAACACTTATCTTTATTAGTCTATAGCTGCTCCCTGAAAACCAGGCAGTTTGCATCCTTTTTTTTCTCTCAGGTACTGGGAAATTATTCATTCCTGCTGTTCCATCAGGCATGTCAAAGACAAATATTTCTGTGTGCATCTGTAGCTGGGCCACCCATCCTGAATATATAGCTCAGCTTCTCATGCCAAAAGTCTCCTGTGTTAAATTCCATGCTGCATTTTCTCTGTGTTACTTACAGGTGCTATTTTTCTTGCTATTATTAAAAAGCTAAAGCTGAGTTGTACTCCTAATTTTACTTTAGGACCTGTTGACCACTGTAAGATAAATCCATCAGAGAAGTCTGGTTTTGTCTTCACTGAAGGGTTGTGGCTTCAGTTGTAAGAAATTTGCCAACAGAGCTTCTAGCAGATTACTGATGGATAACGTGACATATATTTGTGTGCTTACAGGTTTCACAGTAAGGTTTAGAGACATGATCGGTGACCTGTTTCCATACATGTTCAAAGAAATTAGATGGCTTCCAGTCATACACATGTGGATAAGCACAGTTTAAAAGGAAACTTATTGTTTGGAATTATTGCTCCTCAAAAGTTCATAAAGATGTGGTGAAATACTTAGGCTGTAGAACTTTAATCGAAAGTATTTATCCAGCTCTGGTTTCAACAGATGTCTGAACAACAGGGGGAAAAAACCCTCACCCTGTAGCAAAGCATCAGTCTGCTTCCAGACTTCCCATGCTAAAGTTTTTACAGTGGTCAGTGGTAACATGTATGCATTTTTCTCTCATGCTTTTGTAAAAGCTTATCTTCTCAAAAGACTTCTTTTTAAATCTTCAATTTATCTTCTTAAAAAGACATCTTTCCTTTACACACTTTGCTGCTACCCTCTCAGTATTGCCTGATTTTCTGGTTGAAGATAGTTACTTTTTTTTGCACTGAGGACACTTGTGTTTTGAACCCCATGGGAAAAAAAACACAGTGAAACATTTGGATCCATCTGGTTAGATGTGGGAATGTTATGATCATTTGGACATCAAAATGGTAACTGCTATCAATCAGTTTGGCAAATGGTAGATTTGCCTCTGCTCTGGCTCTTTCTGGATGGTCCAGAGTTTTTTGTTTGCCTATTTATATGCTTACTCATCCTTCAGCAATGCCTTTCTGTCCCTACTCTTCATCACCACTGGATAGGATTTTCCTCCCCAATGACAGCAACCCTTCCACTGCTCTTGGTGCTTGCCATGCTCTCCTCAAATAGTATCTTTCCGTAGGGGATGCACAAATCCTGTTGTTTTACATCATATTGTCATTGCAGCCACAGGCATGTGTCTGCACATGTCCCCTAGCAAGGGAGAGAAATGTGTTTCCTCGTGCCTGTGCTTGCAGCATGTGCAATCGGCTCTCCTCCCCCAGCCTCTCCCAACCACATGCATCCTGCCTGCTGGGGCTGTGCCTGCTGCAAGACTCCAACCAAGGCTGCCTCTGGCTCGGCAGTTGGTGTGGAAAGGAAATGGAATCCTGCAAACAAGAGGTGAGATGCTGGGTGCGCTTAAGAGGAGGTAGACTGAGAGGTTCAGGGTGGCAAACTTGTCCCTGTCTCCACTTTGATGCTGCTTCTAAGCATCAATGCTTAAACGGACCTGGTTTTAAAAAGGTTTTTGTGAAATTACCCCCTTAGCAAAGGGACTGGGCTCCTTTTAGTCACTGGTGTTGAAAACACTACATATTATGTCTATAACAAAAAATATTGCCTTAGGCTCCATTTCATAGTCAAACCTTATTTAATAGGGCATGTAGAGCATCCCATGGCAAGATGAAGGGAGATGCCAAAATGCGGCTGCAGTCAGTGTATCACAGCCACGACTGGTGGGCAATAGCTGGAAACCTGCTTGGTAGTGCTCTGTGTCATTGTCATTTGATGCAACACGCTTCCATAGCTGGCCCATAAGCACATGCTGAAATTCCTGAGCATGTGCGTAAAGTTAAGTACTTAAATGCTTTGCTGAATAGGAATTGACTGAACATGTGCTTAAGTATCCTGCTGAATTACAGCATTAATCATTTTTACAGCTGACAAAATCACTGCCCCAGAAAAATATTCCGCAATTAGAATGAGTGGGATTATTTCTTTCATTTGTGTGAAATAAGTGTGCTCCCAGTGGTACTGAACGTGTTCTGTTTTCTGTGATATTAGAAATCATTTTCCATAAGATTTCATACTGCTCAAGAGAAAACTTGAAAGATTTTGGAGTTGATCTGGTCCCTGGATTTGGGGTTATATTAAGAAAACATTGTAAGAAAAGACATAATGGGCCAAAAATACGCACTTGTTTTTTTTTCATTGACTTCACCTAAGGGCAGAACTTGGGCCAGTGTGTATGCTCATTAATCCTCTCTTGTGGAAGCTACTTCTTTCCATATCTGATTTTAATTTGTTTGTAGACACTGAATGTAGTTTTTCCTATGGTGTAGTGCTTCTTTTTCTTTCTTATTTCCTTCAGTCTTTTCATAATAGAGTTCAAAACCAGAAAAAAAACCCAAAACCCTACCCCAAACCACCAAACCAACCCCTTTTGTACAAGCAGCCAGTTAAATAGATAATAATGGTAATTTTTTGGCTCTGCTAATGATGATAATATTGATATTTATCAATAACAAATAGCATGCAAGTGCCTGGATGAACAGAGTATTTTGCACAGTGGGGTTTTCTATTTATATATGAAACACTATGCGGTGAAGGCTGCTAGCAGGCAGGTGAGAGAAGCTGAGCAAAGAATTGCCTCACAGCAGAGTGCCTGGTAACAGCACAAGGGAAATTTAGTCCAACCCAAGAGCAGAAATAATCCCTGCAGTAAAACCGCTGCAGAATCTGTAATCTCAATATCCAGCCCAACAAAGACCGTGAATCTCAGGGCTCAGCTAAGTGAGCTCTCACTGGAAGCAGTGTGGGGCTCACTGTAGATAATTTGGAAGTGGGAAGGTCCAAGGAATGCCTGCTGATCATCAGAGCTAAGCCTAGGCAGCCTGGATGTTTCCAACACACTGTTTAGGCTGCTATGCAATCCCTTTGGTGTTCAGTGCGTTTTATCTCATTAAATCTGCAAAAGGGACTTTGAGAGGCGTTATCTTCAGGAGATAAATTTACAGCTGCTTTGCTTCCTATATTATGTTTACATTTTGAACCTGTGTGCCTGAATATTACCTGTTGGTAAAGCTGTCTCTGTAATTATTGATTTTGAGGCTTATGATTGTACACCAGACAAGGGGAAGGGAGAGAGGGAAGGATGATCACAGAACAAGCAGCTATTCCAAGACCTTCAAAGGTGACTCACACAGAAGCATATGGCCCAAATACTCTGCCAGAGCAAAGTACTGCTCCTACAGTGATGTCCCCTGAACCTGGTTACTGAGGCCAATTTAGGATATGACCTTTGAGTTTCATTGCAGCAAATGACTTATAGCATAGCTAGAAACATGCATAAGGTGTGTCATGCTCACTTTCAGAGGTTCTGGGTGGAACAGGGACTTGGTTGTAGACTGACCATCTTAACATATCTGGGTGCTAAATTTAGGCATGAGGGTGGCTAGAGAGAGCTTAGGTGCTTGCTTTTGGCATTGCCCATGTATCTGACTTGGAGCATGGCCCTAAAACAACTCTGAATACGGGCAAGTTCAGGAGCGTCCCTCCCTAGATGTCACATATATCCAGCTCCACTGCTCTAATCACAGGATCAGTTTGTTATGCTTATAGTGACTACCAGATCCAAAGGAGACAATGTTACCTTTTTAAACAAAACAATAAAGCAATAAACAAACAGTAAAACCAGCACTCCAGATGTCTTTTCTTATGTTAGATAACATAAAACTAAGGAACAGCCACAAACATACACCTTTTCCTATTTAGTATCAGCTACAAAACACTTCTACATGAGAGTCCACACTGGAAAAATCTTAACTCTGAATCATGAATGGTCAGTCATATATTTTGTTTTCTTAGGCCTAAATGTATTTCCTAAATCACACAGAAAAAGCTTTTAGTTTGTTTTAGTTTTCCCTTGAATTTTCAGCAGCCACACCAGCGTGTACATTCCCCTCCCTATTCGTGTTTCGCTTGACGTGTTTCATGTTGCAGTGGCCATGTGAGAGACTTTGAGAGGTGTTATCTTTGATACAGGAATTTATGGCCATTTTCCTATCTACCGTATGTTTACATTTCGAATCTGTGTTGAACATTTGTTATACTTGCTTGTTGTGTCTTGTCTTAAATTAGATCATAAACATTTTGAGGCAGGGACCATGTCTTCCTGTATTCTGCTTGTCTATTTGGGCCCTACTGTTATGGATGTGCAACTGACTGGGGGTTATTGTAATAATAAAAATAATACTGTTAGAAATTCTTTTGTCCTGATAAAGAAATGTGCAACTGCTGTTATCAGAATGTATCAGAGAGTAGGGTGCTTAAAAGAGATTATAGAGTTGCAATCATCTTTGCAAATGCTTTGAACCTTAGTGTTAAAAGGGAAGAAAGAAGAGTTATATTTTGATTTATAGAGAGTCTTGGCAAAACCATTCCCATAGTTGCCAAATTCCAAATATTACCCATAGATGTGCATGTGCGTCTATCAAAGGTTTTTGAACAATTACCCCTAATTGCTCTCTTTTAATATTCTGGTGAACAGAAAAATCTTCATTATAGGAACACACGGCTTGTAAATGAAAGGGATGAAAGCTCATGAAAGGACAGAGGCAGACCATACGTCATCCCACACCTATGCACAACGGGATGCATTAAGGAAGCATTTATGGAGAGGCATTCCATCAAGTCAAGGTGTCAGTGGACATATGGTCTCTTTCACCATTAACTCAGTGAATTTCCATACCTTTCCACTGGTCTGTATTAATCTGACTGTGACGGTCAGCTTTGTTTGGTATCGTTCATGCTTTGCTCTGAAAATGTCCAATATGCATATGCAAAAGTCATGGAAGCAAATAACTAAAAATCACCTCTTTGAGCTTCCTTTTTTGCAAAAGAGAAACTTAAAAAAAGATGGGTCAAACAGAAACAGACAGAAATCAAGCAATATAGGTATGAATACTTAGGTTTATCAATATAGATAGATACCTGCTTGACCCTATTTCTTGAATGGAAAAAATGGGTATGTCTTTGAAATACAGTGTAGAATACTGGTACCAGTTTGTTTGGCATGTGAAGGTGTACCCATCCATCTTATTCATTAGTTGTGATCCCAAAGATGTCACTGGGGTGCTGGCAATTGCTAATAAAATGCATGTGTAGAGATGCTTGTAATGAATATTAAGGCAGGAGACAGTACAGCCAGGAGGTAAAGGGTGACAAAATAAAGTCTCACTTTTAGCTCTTCTAAAACCAGCTTCCACCTTTTATGTCCTCAGTTGGCTTCTGGGACCTATTGGAGAGGATGAAGAGGAGGGGGAGTCTTCCTCCTTTTCTGTGGCCTTTTTTCACTCTTCTGTGGATATCTGTCAAGGTTTATGTAGAGGAGTATGTGGTTATCCTAAACTCAAAGCTAAATTAATTTCCCTTTCTGTGGCTCTATTGTCATCTCAGAAGATACCACACAGACGCCTTCAACATCAAAGAGATGCTTAAAAATAGTTCAGACTAGTTAGAAGTTGTTATTATTATTTATTAGGATAGACTTTATTTTTTGCATCTGTTCACCTAAGCACTGATTGTAGCCCTAAATCTCTGCAACTTCTATCAGGGAAAACTTGAATGTAATGACATTGTGTTTTTCTTACAAATAATTAAAATAATACTAAAAATTCCAAGAAGCCCTAATGCTGGGAGGGGGAATGGGGGACACACGACAGGGTGAGTGGAGAGAGAGAGGGAAGGAATTTGTTGAAATGCTAGGTGGGAATAAGAAAGCTTTTAAGACAATCATTGTAATAATACCATCATAATAATGCCTTTATCTTGAGGGAAAAAAAGAAAAAGAAAAATCATCAGCGAAGCAACCACCACTGAACCTGGGACTAAAACAATCTCCCTGAATTTTTATTTGTCATAAAGCACTACTTTCTTTCTTTTTTTTTTTTTTTTTTTTTCTGAGGGAGAAAAAAATAACAAAATACATGGCTTGGTTTTATCATGGCATCTTGTTTTTTACATTACCTTCTTTCTGTCCTCGACACTTCACCCAGGCTCCCTGAAAAGTCTCACTCCTCAGTCAGAGTGCTTTGCACACTTGGATTGAACAAAATATTGCTGTGTTTAGTAGTTCAAATTCAGGGGTACTTTCATGAATGTTTAGAAGCATTAATATAGTAGAGTGGGAAAACTCCCTGCATACACCTAGTCCATTACATTTTCCTGGCAGAGAAAATGTTGGCATGTCACACTGCTGTATACTTCCTAGCCATCCAGTATAGTCTGCGTATGTAGTACATACATGTGTGTTTAATATATGTTTGCACAAAGAATATTGTTATTCCCTGTGCATTTTATCTGATGCTTACCAGGAAGAAAAAACCTAGTGGACTGAAATTTGGAATGAAAAGTCAAACGAGTGTAGACCCTTTACTTAACTTGGATCCTAATGACACATTGTCTGTTGTTTTAGAATATATGCATTCAAAAGATCAAGCTATTAGAGAAAAATTCTTCATCCTGAAAAAACAGGCTTATCACTGAATCAGGAAGTGCCAGTAATGTCTCCTCTGGGATGCTTGTTTTTAAATTGCCTTTTGGGAGGCTTTTATGACTGCATCCACATCAGTGCTGTGATTCAGAGCAGTGATGCAGCTTTGAAGCAAATCCCCCAGACTGTCCCACTTACTGTGGTTCAGTTTGCAGAATGGTTTTGCAGTACATAAGCTGTTTGGAGAAAACTAAACTGGAAGCTTTGATCCAGGCATGTGCCAAATGTTCTTCAACTCCTATTACAGGAATAAGAGGCCAAACCAATGACTAGACCTCCAGAAAGCTTGGAATCACACTCTGAGATATTTCAGTTCAGGGATTCAGGCTAAATCAAGTTTAAAACAATCCTGTTTCTCTACCTCCCCTGTAGTGCAGATAAAGAAGCCTTAGCACCAACTACTCCAAACTATTGATCTGCTCCTATGGCCGCAGCTGCCTTGAGAAAGTAGATGTAGCCTATGACATCTTGAAAGTGTTCCAGACTTTACAAATGTTTTCTGTGTTGTGTTAGTTGTTTTTCACTTCTCTGTTGCTTGGGTCTGGTGCAAATATTCTTAAATGAATTTTAAATGATCTGAGCTCATGCCCATTTGTTTTGTTGCAAAATTTAGGAGCAACTTAGCTTTTTTTCCCCAAAAAGATCATACTGCACTGTAAAGCTGTTGGGCAATTCGTGAATTATGTTTTTCAGCTTCATTGAAATTGATCTTTATGGTGATACTTAAGAAGACAATATAATTCCTGCTCTCTAAAAAGGTGAAAGGAAATTGCAAGAATTATAAGAAATTTTTCACAACACTTTTGTCCTCTCTAATATTGCCTTACAGTTGAAAACAGTCAACTCCCAAGACCACATTATGTCAGTGGGCACCAAAACTTATGATCAAATGAAAGCAAGTTGTGATATTTCTATCTTTTGTTAGAACATGTTTGCTTTTACAGATTATTTAAATTGTGATTTTTAATTTAGATATTCATCTCTTTTGTATGTTTTTCCTTATGTGCTTGGCCTCATTAACCCGTCCGGTTGACCTGCATCGTTCTCGTGTTGACAAAGATAGGTGTTATGAACCTTAGAATGTCATAAACACCTTGAAAATGTGACCCTACTTGCATGCAGTGGGGAAGGTTTGACAGCATTACACCAGTCATCTGATAAGCTCGGGTCAAAAGTCTTCCAATTGCTTGCCTTTTGTTTGGGTGTCAAGGAGGCAAAAGCTTTTCATGTTTTTAATAAGCAAATTAATGAAATACTTACAGTACATTGCGTACATTAACTCTTAGGTAGCTAGTTTTCTTCTGGATCCATCTTTCCAAAGGTCAGAGGCCACAAATGCAGTTTCAGTTTTGCAGGAAACAAAGAGGACAGTATATTTCAGTAATCCTTTCCTGCATGTAGTTAAGATTCCCTTTTTTTTCTCCACTTTGGCTTACTTTCTAGAGGCATAGTAACACTTGCCAGCTAAGCCAGATGTAGCATTTCAACCAAAAAAATGCACCGGATGCATGTTCCAAGTTTGCCAATGGCTATGTATGAGGCTGGAATGTCAGAGCAGGAGCGGCGGATTAGGAAGATAGTGTTCATGTTACTCAAAGCAAAAGGAGCCCAGAAAACGTCTCTGGAATTTCACTGTTTCAGCCACTTTTTCTTCCTAGATATAACGTGCTTGTTTGGTAACAGTTTCATGCTCCTCACAATCACTCATTATAGTGCTGCTTACATTTTCAAGATACTAACCAATTAGTCCTCATATGTATGCTCCACAGTACTTTAGAAAGCCTGATTTATTTTTTTTTTATCTAATACAGAGAAAATAAAGAAAAAAAGACATTTGCTTGCCTAAGGTGACAGTAAGACCATGACAAGCTATCTTCATAATGTCCCCAGTTTTCCTTTCTTCTCCAGACAAATATATGGTTTCTTAATTTTTCTGAGCTAAAACTAATTTCATGTAAAATAGCTATTAATCACTCACCTTTGGCTGGGAATGATCATCTACCTATTACTTTCCTGTGGGGTCAGATGACCCGGTATAACTGTGTGATGGAAAATAACTAAGCTCCATCTTATTTGCCACGACTCGGTAGTGGCTTTTTTTAGCTTGCATTTTATACTGATTTAAACCATTATTGTGTTGTCCCCTATCTAACACTTCCCATTTTTCACCCTCAGACACAAAAACATGCTGCACAAATGGGTGCAAATGGGAACCTTAAGGCTCCCTTTTCAGGTAGGGAAAAGAAGGGCAAGAAGTTAACTGAAAAGCCAGGGAAATATGCCTGCCACTGGGAGCTTAGCAGAGGGACTTTCATGGGCTTCCAGACTAGACACAGAAACCTGAACTTCCATCTCCTAAGGCAGTTGAGAGTCCTCATGTTAGCAGAACATCAGTAGATGTTACATTTACTAGATGCCTATCTCAGTCAGGTTATGCTTGCTGTCATTTGAAGTGTATGTTTTTGCTTGTCTGGAAATGCTTCTTAGATGGTGTCTGGTGCTTTAATGCTAGAGTCAAATCATTGCATGCTATAAATGCAGTTCAAGATGTGTTTTACTGAAATTCATTGGATGCTGTGAATTTCTATGAGGTAAGTTGCTGGAAGTAATCAAAGCTACTGAAACAAATTGACTTCTTAGACCTGTGGTCAGGGTAGAAAATCAGCTCTTCTCTTAAGTACACTACTGACAAGAAGAAAAGGGCTAAGTCAATAGAATATTCAAGGAGAAAGATACCCTTTCTTGCATGTAACTGAAAGCCTGTAAGCATCTTTAAGCGATGTTCATCTTCTCATTTCATACAGGTTTCACTCTTGACATCCAAATCAGCAGCTACAGACTGTTTCTATTGCCAACTAAAGTAACTAGTGTCTGAAACGTTAAAAATACAGCAAAACCCCATAAAATGAGACAAGAAGCTGTAAAACACTGGCTAGAATAAGCTCTTCCTGCAGTGGGCTGTTCAGTCCAGGCTAAACTGAAGCCTGCATTTTGGAAAGTATCTATCTTTAACCCAGGTCAGGCCAAAGCACTTCATTCTCTAAGGTTCTATCTAAAGCTCCATGCACAAATAGTCCATGATTTACTAGTGGAAAGACATCTAAGTTATATAAAAGACATAAGAAGTACAAACATGAGATGATTTTATCCCCTTTGCACTGGTTGGACTGCTTTCGTTCTAAAATGAAATAAAAAAATGCAGGGAAAACTGCCTTATTAACAAAAGCTATTAAAGTAATCTAAACATCACATTAAGCTTTGCTTGCGCAGCAGTAGACACAATAAGAAAGACGTATTACAGTCATTTAGATGCAAGATAATTTACTATTTTTAAGGTCTTATTGCATCCTTGCTCCAAATTCTTTTTTTTCACTCTTTGCTGTTTCTGAATATTTTGTCCCCTCCCCAGCTCTGATTGCTGAAAAGCATAACCACTTTTTAGCTGGAAAACCTGACTCAGAGTATGTGCCAATTCTTCGCTATCAAACTAGGTGGTCATGTCTGTAAGGATCTTACAAGGGTTTATCCTAAGCCTGGTTTGCTCAATATTCCCTAACCTCTAGGACTGTGCAGCAGAGCATGCCCTTATCAAGTTTGCAGATGGCACCGAGCTGCCAGGGTGTAAGCACTTTTGGAACAGGATTAGAATTCAAAATGATTCTATTAAATAGGAGAAGTGACCTGCAATTCGATAAAGACAACTTGAAAGTACTACTTTGATAAAATAAAAAGGGAGAAAAATAGAAGCTACTACTGGTGTTCTGCAGAAGAGAAGTGAGGGGTTAGAGCTGGACCACAGACTGAGCATAAGTCAACAATATGATGCTACTGCAACCCAAGATGAAACGGGAGTGTGGCATGTATTCCCACTCCTCTGGTGACAGTTTGGCTGCAGTTTTGAGTCCAGCATTAGGCACCACACTTCAAGACACAGACAAATCAGAGTCCAGAGGACAGCAACCAAAAGGATGAGAGGTTTAGAAAAAGTGACCTATGGGGAAAGGTTGAAAGAACTTGGTTTGTTTAGTCTAGAAAAGAGAAGACTGAGGAGGTACATGATAACAGACTTCAAATATTTAAACGGTTGTTATAAAGAGGAAGAGGATCAATTATTCATGTCCACTAAGAATTGGACAAGAAATTAGGGATGGCTTTAATTTGCAAAACGAGTATTCCAGTTAGAAAGCTTTCTGGCTGTGCTGGAGCACATTAGCAGTTTCCACAGCCTCCATGGGTATTAAAGGTTTATAAGAACGGGTTGAACAAACTTTGCAAGGGATGGTTTAGATCTGCTTCTGCCTCAAAGCAGTGCTTAGGACAAACAACTTCTTGAAGCCCTTCCTGGCCTTATTCCTATAGTGTGTAATATAGATTTGCATTGTGCACTTCCTTATTTGAGTATACAAGTGCTAAATTATGATCTTAAAGCATATTTATTCCTTTCTTACATTTCCAGGTATGTGATGTGGTGATAGTGAGGAAATATCTGGACTCTGCTATTTGCCAAGAGAGAATTGCTCAACAGTTTTAAAAAGCATTTCTCTAAATGCAACATTGGAAAACCAGAACTCATGCCTGACCTCATCTGACAGCTGCTATGGCCCTTATAAAGGGATTAACAACCTGGACATAAAACAAAGGTTATTGCCAGTCATTATGGTGTGATACTGCTCAGCACAATTAGGACACACCACAAGTCTGCATGGAGCTATGCCTGAGTGCAGAAATACAGAAAAAAATGGTGATTTACCAACCTCTGTGAAGAAGCCCTGATGCTGTGCTTAAGGGGAAGCTATAGAAGGAGAGAAACTGGAGGCCACTAATGCTGCAGTGTGAAACCATGGCACAAAACACCCACCTGACACCAAAAAGGTCAGTCCCTTTATCCCCCCCCAAAAAAAACCAACCCAGAACCCCTTCCTTTTTTGGTACTATCTACATTATCTATCTGTCCTCATGGGATCCTTTAGGTCTGCAAAATGTGCCTGCATGATGCAGGGATGACCAATAAGAAAAGCTGAATCCTGACCCTGGCAGAGTTTCTGACTCTGAACATTTCAGACGACGCCTCCCAGCCCAGACGCAATCTGCTTCTGTGCTGAGTAAGGAGGAGCTTTGGTAGCTTGATTCTCCTCATCAGGATTTAGCAACTTTTACTCTTCAAAGACACATGCAAACAGACAAAATGATGATTATACTTCATGATAAGTATAAAGAAATGAAACCATTGTAATATTACTGGCTATTTTTCATAGTAATTTAGAGGCAAGCCCATGTGTTTCAGTGATGAAAGAATGGGTTAACTTATAATATGCTAAGTTCTGTTCATTAGTTGATTAATTTTTCACTTAAATTCTAAAAAAGTCATTATTTCATGTTTAAGCTTTCACTTCTACCTTCTTTTGTAGTGCTTTTCTTAATTACCTGCAGTAATTTGCATCAGCAAGAAACTAAGAATGTTTTGCATGTCTTTAGTGTCTTCCCTCCTCTTTAGCTATTGATGTAGCTGCACAGAGAGAGCTCAGCACTGTAGCATCTGGCATTTTGAATCACTATTATAAACATTAATTAAATAAACCTCTCGATACTTCTGACAGGTGACGAGAGCTGCTGACTTCTGATGAGAGCTCTGGTGCCCATTTTGCAGGTAGAGCAACTAAAGGTGTATTTGAACTGTGAGATTTGTGGATATTTCCCAGCTTCCAGGGTCCAGGCGCATGCCCTGGCCACAGCCCAAATCTGTGCTGGGGCAAAAGCCAGGCTCTTTCTCCCTAAGGGTCTTGGTTTCCTTAGGAAGGAGACCTGAGTGCTTAGACAGGGAGGGCTGGCTAGCACAGCAAGGTGTTGAGTCAGGCCTGTGGGTTGCACTGCAAAGCGTTATCCCCACAGTCTAGACATAACAGAGGCGAGTTAGTGGATTTGAAGGAGACTCATGATGGTTCTGCATTAAAGGTGGGAGCAGATGAAAAAAGATCTTGGCTTCCTTGTCACACAATTCCTTTCATTATTTAACTATTGGGATGACCACACTGGTTTTGCGCATTTAACAAGTCCAATGTAAACAAGATCCTTTCCCTCCATTTTCATCAACTTGGAGATGTTTTATTTCCAGGGGTTTACAAAGGCAAATGTACAATTCAAATAAAACTACAGCAGTGAGTGCATAGAATAATAGTCTCGCTTCATTTTGGAGCAGAGTTTGGAAAATGTATATATAACCTAAGCTAGGAAAAAAGTGCAGCACTCTCTCTCCCTCTTTATAGCTGCTTTAAGAAAGGCCACAGGTAGCAGATCTTTTCAAGCCCATCTACTTGCTGTGCTGAAGGAAGAAGCTGGAAGATGGCTTTCAAAACTGCAGCATCTCAGTGTTGCCAGATGCATGTTCTTGCTTTACAAACTGCAGCATGTTTTAGCAATTACTTTCTGTTTTTCCTGGATTAAATGTCCGTTTGTCAGCCTGTGGACAATTACAATAGATAGTCACAGGGCACTGTACCAGTTAATGCACTTTAGTCAAAATACCAGGGCCTTGCATTTCAAGTTAAAAGTTACCATGGCAGTAACAGCCATTCTGTCTTTGACAGCACACTTGCCTTTCCACACTCCTTTTTGCTTTTTACCTCCATTTTTCCAGTGTCATATTTTAGCACTGGACTATTAATTTGATAGTGAGTGGTCAGACAAGGTCCAGTGAAATCAAAGAGTAGCATTTCACTGGCCTCTTCAGAAGGGCTGGATTAGCCCCATTGCCTACAGTTTAAGAATCGATCCCTATCCAGAAAAGCACTTTAACACATGATAACAGTTAAGCGTGTGCTTAAGTGCTTTTCTGAATCAGGGCCCATGTAAGGAAGCACTACTAGGAAACGTTTCCAGCTAGTTCAAGTAATGTCCAACTTTTCCAGATATTCGATTTCCTCTAAAATATATAAGCAAATCTCCTTCCAATATTGAAAAGTTTCACTGAATTATTCCCTTCAAACAATTGTTTGCTCTGTTATTGATATAAAGATTGATTCAAATTGCAAAAGAAAAAATGTGTTTATGCAAATATTAAGTGCCTGAAAGCTACACCACAGCTGTTTAGTTTTTGGATGAAAGTCTTGGCTTGTTGTGCAAGATTCATCAGCAACTATGAAATTTAGAAAACATCTTTTGTTACATGGTTATTTCAGTGGAAATACATTCTCTAAAGCTTTCTCTTCCAGAAGAAATTCAGATTTCTCTGCATTTAACATTGTAAAAGTATGGAAAGCTTCTTGGCATATGTATTTCTTGTCAAAACGAATCTAGAATGAGATAGTGACAATGAGGAACAAAAGTTTGGGGATGATTTATGCTGTTAAGATTCTGAAGCATGGATTTGTGTCCTAATTACAGGAAAACTGCAGCTGCAGTGAGAGGGTTCAGTATGCCCGTAAAAGGTGGTCATCGAGTGCAACAAGTGGAACAGGATGATTTCATTTCATATGTAAACATTAGCGATAAGAAAGAGAAGCCTCCTATGTTGCTTTTTGTCTTTTGTTGCGTTAACTTCAGACCATGCATCATCTCTAATGAGCTTGATAAAGCATAGCAAGGAAAATGTGCCATAATTCATCATGATTTCCATTTCAAAAGTGACAGTCAACTTCAGAAAATAGTCCATTTTGCAAGAAAAGAAAACCAACAAATGATAATGGAAACAATATCCTCAAATGAAAGCTTACAGTCCCCTCTGGAAGTGAAAACTTCCACTCCCACTATGGAAAAGTGGGCTTGATTTTGTTAACAGTACCCAGAGATCCTCTCTGGTTCACCTTGTAAATAGAATATTAGATCTTTCTGTGTTGTCCACCTCAGAAGAAACAGCACCCCACAATTTTATTGAGTAATAAGAACTGGTTTATGGAGAAAAGCAGGATCAGCATTTTAAATTGTTAGAAAATATAACATTAGATTTAATTCTTTCCCATTAAAAAGCTACGGCCCGTGCTGCAATGGAAGGTAT
>JAVHNF010057625.1:0-11175 GCA_034783455.1 Micropsitta finschii
AGCTGTGCCTGGGATTGCTCTGACTCAGGTGCAGGACCTTGCACTTGTCATGGTTAAACTTCATAAGGTTGGCATCAGCCCACCTCACAAGCTGTCGAGGTCTCTCTGGATGGCATCCCTTCCCCCCAGTGTATCAACCGAACCACACAGCTTGGTGTCATCGGCAAACTTGCTGAGGGTGCACTCAATCCCAACTGTCCATTTCACTGACAAAGATGTTGAACAAGACCTGTCCCAACACCCATCCTTGAGGGACACCACTCGTTACTGGTCTCCAGCTGGACATTGAGCCATCGACCACAACTCCTTGTTTGCCACCATCCAGCCAGTTCTTTATCCACCTAGTGGTCCACCCATCAAATTGATGTCTCTACAATTTAGAGACAAGGATGTTGTGTGGCACAGTGTCAAAGGCTTTGCACAAGCCCAGGTATATCATGTCAACTGCTCTGCCCTGTAGCCCCATCATAGAAGGCCACCAAATTGGTTAGGCAGGATTTCCAAATTGGTTAGGCAGGATTTCCCCTTAGTGAAGCCATGCTGGCTTCAGCCAAGCAAAAGAATTCAACCTGTTCAGTTTTCTGGATCCCTTGTGTGCAGGTTGCTTTCCTGTTTTATCTGATACTGAATCTTTTCTTTTTTTCTCCAAATTATCTTTGGTATTGGTGAAGACATCAACAAATTGCCAGTAAAACTCTTGAAAATATTTGCATCTTATTTACATCTTTTTATTTTTTTTTTTTTATTTTGAACTGATAACATAAACTTCCAAGCACATTGCTCACAATTTCTGCAACAGAAATTGTATATATATGTGTGGCTGTGAGTTTTGTTCTTTAATTGGAATTTGTTTCTAGTGAAATCTGTGCATTATAGTTGCTGAAGCCATAAAAAAAGAAAAAAAAAAAAAAGACAAAAGAGGTGTTGTAATATGTGAGATAAATCTGAGACTTGGCAAAACTGAGCCTTCCATTTTTAATCCTGGAAATATGCTACACTTCGATTCCACTTTGATAGCAGGCATAAGAAATACATGAATTTCCATTTCAATTGCCATTGAATGCACATAAAACTCATAAAAATGCTGTCTGCTTTGACTGTATCTTCAGCTTCAATATTGGGAGTCTACTTCAACATAAAACTTACAGTGGAACCTAATTGCAAAGGTGACGTGTGGATTGAAATGAGAGACAGTATTTGTTCTGAAATTTCTTAAGCTTCATCTCTGTGTCTTCTCTAGCAAAACACCTGTATTACATGCTTTCAGGACTTGTGGGTGTTCTAATAGAATCTGACTTCTGTGTCATAATCTCTTTGTCTAATAATTCCTGTGTAGCACTTTTTCCCCCCTTATCATTCACTGTGTGTTAATTTACATTTTGATTTCTGTGTCCTTGACCCAAAACTGTCAGGTCAGGATGCAAATATCATCTATAGCAGATTGCGAACTATTAATTCTCTCCTTATTTATGTGTGGTAGTGTGCCATATGCAGATGGGGCTTTTCTCTGTAAGCTTGTGTTTCCCAGTCTTTGAGGATCCTCAAGTCTGTTGCAGATGTTCTGTTCTGAAACAGCATCTCAGGTGAATGGAGGGTGTTTGTCTGCAGTTTAGCCTCAGTGTCAGAACCATAATGAGTATCCATGCTGCATCTCACCTATGACATAGCTGGTCCAGTATCGCCCTTTCAACAGTGACTTACCACACATTACACAAGAAAATGCAAGAAACTTCTAATGGCTGTTTGGACATGATCTGTCCATGGAGGAATTTTCTTTTTAGTCAACTAATTTGCCAAGCTATTTATTTGCAGACTTATACATCTTTTCTAGGTTGTTTGGCATGTGTTCATCTTTGTGATACATTTCTTACTATTCTGATTTTCACTATCTATCTGAACCCTTGTTATATTTTTTTTTTGAGGGGAAATCCAGTGATAGGCAAGCATGTGGCTAACTAGAGTTTGGTAAAGGAATTTCGAATATTACATAGAGGAAGAGCAGATTGCCTTTGAAGTGGTCTGGTTGTTTGCACCTCAATAACATCATATAGGTTTTCTCTTGAATAATGTTTACTTGATAAAGTAGCAGAGAAATTTTAAGATGCCTCTATCTGTGGGTATGTGTATGTTTGTAGCAACATCTGGATATGTATGTGTTTATGTATATCTTTTGTGCCTGTGCCTATGCCTACATGTATGTATAAAGTAATTTACAGTTTGAAGGACTGAAACTCAAATATGTGGGTGGGGAAAGGAAGGGGTTGAATTTGGAATTTCAATGGAAATCAAGTTCTGATTTATGACTGCAGTGATTATGCTATAATTCTTCCCTTTCCGAAAGAGCAGATTAAAACATAATAACACTTAGCAGGAATACAAGATTGTGTAAAAGAGCAGGTAGGCCAGAAAAATATCTTACATGGGGTCTATACATGGTCCTTGAGTTGCCTTTGCTGTGGTATTGACCCATTAACTCAGCCAAGACTGGATCTATTTCTGGTCAGCGTTGGAGAGGTCTGAAGGCAGAATCAAAGGGGACGTGTAGGTTTGACATGGATATTGATAGCTAGCTGTCTTAACCTTCAGTTACCCATGGAGCTAAAGTCAGTGTTGTCTTCATTCCTATGAGACTGCTTTATCACACTTGTCAAGTCTCTCTCCTGCAGCAGTTCTGATCACACAGTTGCTTCCTTACGTAGCTCTGCATAATATGTATGATCTTACCTTTTAAAAATGGCTTATTAAAATCTCACACTGTCATGGCCTCAAGAGCACCTTTTTCAGCAATATTACCTATTATTTGATAACATAAAACCAGAAAATATGATTGTGTAGCCCTGCTGCTTGACAACTTGCATTATCTGGCAAATGCCAGGTAGATTAACCAATCATACTGTTGTACAAGAACATGGGTCTTCCTTCTCTTTTTTTTTTTTTTTTTTTCAGTTAAAGGGTAGGATAATAAAGTGAACAGCAATGATAACTGAGGTGGTGCCATTAGAGATTGTTGCTGCATTCCAAATAACCCCTTTTCTACTAATCTTCTAAAAGAGAAAGTTCCCACCTCAAAATCCAGTACTGAGGGCACTGTTTCTTATGAAATGGAAAACCACCTGGATTACTATGATTTTCAGGTAGTTGTTTTCTTTCCCCTGATCTTAGCTATGTTGTTGCTCAAGTCATAAAATCAAATGGTTGTATTCACAAATGTATATATCAGTTGCATGTCTCTTTACAACACATACTCTAGTTACAGATGGTGGTCAAAACGAGTTCAGATTCATAATATGATTAAGAGAACGCATTTCTTTTCATCCAGCATCATAATTTCATATATTTCTAGAATCTTTTGTAGTCTCCGTGATAATAATCCTGAATGAAGAGGTCATAGTAACTCTGAGTAGTTCTAATTAACCCTTTTTGCTGGAGTATTTTTCTCATTAAATATCGGAAATCCTCAATTTCCAACTAACTGGAAGTTTGTGTTGCCTGTAACTATTCTGAGCAGCAAATGTTTTGACTGAAATGATTGCAGATAATGGATTCCCACTAAGCTTCTAATATGGTGGCCATGACAGAGATAACAGAAGAGCATCAGCAACTTCTGAAAACAAAATTGGCCCTATCTGTCATGAGACAGCAGCCTTCCTGCTATTTGAGAAAATCGCATTCCCCTTAACCCATCAGATATTCAGTGATATTGATGATCTCTGGAATAACAAAGCACAGCAAGTACAGACTTTTTCTTTTTTTTATCCCTACAGAAAAGAAACCAAACCCTCTTTTATATTAGATGTATTCTTTCCTGTATGCTGTTTATGTAAAAATGGAACTACTTGTATGGGTGACCAGTATAGCAGAGGAGGACTGTATGTCCCATTATTTTATTGCTGGAAACTTATCTCTCACAGTAAAAATAAAAGGAGCTGCAAAATGTGCTGCTAGCTTTTCACTGGCTACCTTAAAGTTTAAATATGTATATAAAAGTGATTTTGTACAGGGTTTGTGAAATCAGTTATATTATTTCCTAACTTCCATGCTTCAATGATAAAATTTAGCTTCACTAGAAGAAAGTCTTATAATCATTTTCACATTTGCTATGCATTACTCTCATCTCCCCCTCTTTCCCTTTTTTTAAATAAATAGTACTTTGCAACAAATTGATTTTGCTAGATAGTGCATTGATCATGCACCTTGCCTGGGGACAGAATATAGCTTCAAAAACAATAATAACTAAGACAATCATCTAATTTTACTGAAATAAAACTGAAAATGTACACCCAATGAAATAATCTCTGAGACTACTTTAGGTGCATTTGCACTTGTACTTTATCCTCAGTGACACAGTAATCTACTAAAGTTCTTCTCTCAATTTTTCTCTTTGCAATCTGGAAGAACAGATTCACCAGTGATTGTGCTCATTTATAAAAGCATCCAAAACAAAATTGGACCCCAAGGCTGATAAACTATAAAGATGCTGATCAGATCTGAGCAGAATGGACGGTATGCTTTGGGGCTTGCTCAGCTGAAGACGGCTCTACAAGACTGATGGCTTTATATACACAATTACAAACACCATAGCTTTGTTGAATGAATGGGAAATCATAAAATATGTTGCTTGCCCTTTATTAAGTAAAGAATGGTATTTTGTAAAATACTTGCAAAGATTTACTAAATTTCTGTAATTTAATTCCTGTCACTGTATTTTCTTTTCTTTGTAGAAAACTTAATCATTTAGAAAGAATCCAATAGAGTAAACATTCTAGTCCTCAGGAACAAGTGGCTAATTGATTTTGCTTATCAATATGTATCAAGTGGGTGCACAGTGTCTGCTTCATACAAAATTCATTCATTTACACTAGGTGCGTCATAATCAATGATGGTTTAAAAATTCATTCTCACTAGAATTCTTTTCTAAAGGAGAGGCTGAATTTAAGAGACCTTTACAAATTAGGTACTTATTGGAAATCATAAGAAAACAAATGTAATATGACAAAGATTAAAAACTCCTGTGATTCTTCTAAGTGGTATTTCCTGATACTGCTTTGGTTTTGTGATGACAAGAAACAAAGCTATGATGTGGTTACTCATATGGGCACCATAGTGACTTCTGAAATAAAATCATGTAAGACAGAGCAACTTAAACATCTTATAATAGTTCTTTAAAGTTCATGGACTTCCTGAAGACTCACATTTTCTTTCATTTTGCAAATGTACTAGGCAATGGATGTCTGAGTCTCTTGAAAGTCATTGACATAGGGAGGAAACACATGTTACCATGAATTCATGCTGGTTTAATCTTAGAAAATATACTTGTGGTGAAGGTGGAGCAGCGAAAACAACAAAAATAAAATAAGAAAAAAATAAAAAACCCACAAAGAATCAAACCCAACAAAATAAAAATACCAAAGCATTCCATCCCCCCAAGAAAAAAAAAAAAAAAAAAAAAAGAAAAAAATTAAGAGGAAGAAACCATTAGAACTCATCTATGTAGACTTTAAAAAGAAAGAGCATCTCCCTAGGTGAACAAAAAGCATAGCCACATTAAAGTGAGAAGAATTTTTGGTGAGAGGGCGCACCTGTTAGGTAAAGTAAAAATTTGATTTCACATTAAGATGAATATTGTGTTACCCTTTAAATTTAGTTCTTTCAGTTACTTGTGATTTTAAAATTAAAATCTAGAGGGTATCAGAAGTCAAGTTTCAAGTCTGTTAATTTGCAAAAGGTAATTTGAATTAAATAGAACCAAATACTATTTTTTTACTATTTTAAATGGCATTCTTGGGATCATATTGGTTCCTCATAATCCCTTGTCTGTGTCCATCTTATATATAACGTGTGGCAATATTACAGTCATAGGCGTGATTATGACAGTCAAGCAAAGAGGCTGAGAAGTAGACTAAATTACATACAGCTGCCACAGCTACTTGAACGTAGTTGCTCCATAATTTTATGATTGCACATGCAATTGAAGAGGATCCATCTTCTTACTCCAGGTCCATGGTCCTCTAAAAGCAGAGCTAGTACAAGGCTGTGACAAGGATTCCTATGCACCATGTAAGCATATAGTGCTGTGTTTAGTAATAATAAGGAACTCATGTCATAGGGGAATGTTCATACTTTAGTTTGGTCATATGCCTGTGTCAAATTTAGGCTCCAGAGAAAGAAAAGCCCTCAGGTGATTCAGAGCAACCAGGCTGGTCTGAATTATCTTCTAGGAGAGTTTATGTTTCTCTATCATGTATGCAGGGAAATTAGCTTCATAATTTATTAACTGGATTTTTAATTTATTTGTTTGTTTGTTTGTGTTTTTATCTGTGTGTGTGGAAGAACTTCAGCCTGGTAGGAGAGAAAAGAATCTTCTTAGGCTGGTTTAGCTTAGATGTTGTATTTGCAAATGCTCTCCTCTTTCTTCTTTTCCATGGAAAACTACATTTAATGCACTGTTAATGACTTCTTGTAGGGTAGGATATTTAAATTTTTGAGGCATAAACTAAGAGCAGTAGCTGCACTATGTATGTGAGGAAAAAAAATGAATAGACATTTTTTTCAATGCCATAATTCTGTCTTTCAGATTGTTTTACATTTTTCATGCATGATGACAAGTACACTGAGTAAAAAGAATAATAGACTGGCCAACAGTATACTTAATGCAATGAAGCAGATTATTTAACTCTGATTCTTTTTTTTCCTGCTTTTTGAGCAGGTAGCGTACTTACTTCCTATGCAAAGCTGGATCTCTCATTATTCAGTGAGTTTTTTTGTTTGGTTTTTGTTTGGTTTTTTTTGGTTGGTTGGTTGGTTTTTTACCTTCTGCTATGAAATTCTGTTGATCTGGATTGAGATACCTTTATTTTTAAAAACATGCACTAAAAGAAGCAGTGCGGGTTTGTTGATTTTACTCAAGTGTTTTTTTTTTTTCTGAAGCCAATAGGAGCAAACCCTTCCTTTCCCCTCCACTTTTGTAATGAAGAGATCTGCTTTTAAATGGTATAGGCTAAAGAGTATCTTCATAATGTGTTTGTAATTTTTGTTTTTTGTTTTTTTTTTTTTTTGTCTCTTCTAGCTTTAATTCATAATTACAAGCTTATTCCAATCTCTGCATTATGAAACCACATTTTAGACCAACAGCTGTTATCTACTTTCACTTGTAGCCTTGGGGTATGCATATTTTAATATTCATTTACTATGTGCTGATAAACTAAATACTTCCTACTGGAAGTCTATGAAATTAATCACAGTATCTTATTTGCTGTTCTGTCTTCCATGTAGCTCATATTTTTTAAACTTACTATGTTATATAAATTCATCTCCTCCTCCTCCCTGAAAAAAGGGGAAGAGGAAAGGTTATTGCAAATTATTGCAAATTACACAAACAGAACAAGTTGATTAAATCTGTGATAATTAGAAAACAGAGAGGAATACGGTGTAGTCATTCAAATGACACAACCTTCTCTCCCATACCTGTATCTTGCACAAAACTAGTATAAACCTTGAACATTGATTCCAGCAATGTGTTAATAGCTGGCTTTGTATTTGAAGGTTGTGGTTTTAACTGTTATTTAAATAGTATTAGGTCCTCATTGCATATAATACAGCGTAAGAGTAGATATTTTCCAATCTTCCAGGCACAATCACAACTCTAAGCATCTTTGTGTTAAAAAAGTATGAAACATTTGGCAACTTTGGAAATGAAATTCAGTGAATAGATAGGAAATAAGTCATGCAACCTGTTAAAGTTTAAGGCTGCTGTGCAGCAATGGATAAAGAATTAGTGAAAAGCTGTAGAAGGGCATGAAAATAGATTAGGATGAGTTTGGTGATAGAAAGTAATAACATCAAGGCTGGAGATGTTTAGACAGATTTGTCATATGTTTATGTTTCTGGAGTGATGTCCTCTTCCCATAAATTACAACTCAAGGGCAGCACTTAGAGACAATAATAATCAATAGGTACCTGCTTCTGCTCATATTAGAAGCAATGGAGAATTTTGCTGCAGAATTTGGTAGGAGCAGTGTTATTCAGCATCCAACATTCCTACAGGACATAGCATCTGTATTGTGAATAATTGAGGTCTGGGATCTGCTATCGCCTATCCTGGTACCTGAATATCCCTCAAAGACTTAAGTACAAGCACACTTCAGGCTAGATTCAGTAATTAATTTTAAGAGCAGGACTAAGACATGACTATTTGAAATTACAAACTGTGTTTCAGAAAGTCCCTGTTCAGCTGTTGGCTAGGACCAACATGTCTAAACTCATAACGTACCCCCCTACAGTTGCTCTAGTGCCCCAAGTACACGAGTAGTCATCTTCCACTTTTGCTGAGAACTAGGGATGTTTTGGTGAGGTCAGTGCACATTCCTTAAACTAAGTCAATTTGTGATGCAGAAACTGGTTCTTTCTTCCCTTAGGTCTCAAGAAGAGAAGTTCCATCAGGCATGTTACAATCAGGCTGGATGCAGTAGCATTTTGAATTAAACTTCTTGAGATAATGCCTAAATTTCAAGTCCTCTCACCCTCAGGCTCTTCCAGTTCCCAAGGGAACATGCTGATCACAAGTTTGCTAATCAAAAGCTGAATGCCAGCAGTACCATGTTCCACTTGCTTCACCAAGAGAACAGTGGTAGGATCCTGTCTTCTGCTGGGTACCCATGCTGGGAAAACCAGAAGGGACCAAGATGCCTATGCTTTGAGAAGCAGAGGAAGAAGAATTCAGATTCTTACATACTATCCATTTCTTTACAGAATGTGGAGGTTCTCTTCAGTTTCATTCTTAACTACCTTAGTATGAATCTATTGTCATTGTTCTGGCCCTTGAAACATTCTTAGTTATAGAGCTGGCTGCATTTAGCTTTCTCTGATAAGGAAAATCAAATGGAATGAAAAAATAATGCTTTATTATATTGATATTAAAATTTCTTGAGCACATCATTATATTTGTAATCCAATGAAGAGATAAAATTACATTTGAAATGTTTATCTCTTTAATTGACCTCATAAAATATGCAGTTCACCTTCACAAGCTCAATGATGTCCTTCATACCTCCTATGAAATGCCTAGAGCACTTCTGAGGGCTAAAAAATAATACAGGAAACTGAATATCAATTAAGCTTTTATTTGTTGGTGGTTTAAGAAAATTGTCCTGAGTCATAAAACCTGAAAAAACAAAATTATATTCTAAGCATAAGAAGCTTTCAATGAAAAAAATGTTAACTAAGTCCCAACCTGGACCCAGGCTTCATGAAACTGAATAGACAACAGTGCATTGAAGCTTTGTTTAAGCAGAATCACACATGAATTGAAGGTTGTTGGGTTTTTTGTTGTTTTTTTTTTTTTTTTTAATTTTTTTTTTTTTTTTCAGAAATTGGTACAAAATACTCATTTTGGCTGAAAACCATCAAAACTCTTATTAGTACTTCCCTTCACCCTTTTTAGTGGAGGTAAAAGTGCAGGACCAGTCCCTTGGGACATCGTGTAGAAGTTTGGTTTTGTTTTAAACTGGTACAAAAGTGGCAAAAAAAAAAAAAAAAAAAAAAAAAAAAAAAAAAAAAAAAAAAGAAGAGGAAAGTGCTACACTGCATCAGTGCTGTTAAGTTTCCCATAATGGCTCATACTATGTGATCAAAACGTAGGCCACTGTTCAATAGGAAATGCAGTCCCCGCTAAAGAGAATGGGGACAGCAGTTGTATGTCAGACAGTGGGCTGCAGCAGGTGCAGATTGATAGCTATCAAAACCAAAATAGAATGCTATGGTTCAGTTCAGTGAACAAAAATGTTTCAGATAACACTAACTGAAAATACAGTGCTTTGTTTTGCTTTCATGATTGAAAATACCTGCGATAAAATTGTTTCTATAGTAAATTGCAACCTCTTGAAAAAGTTCTCGTTGCTAAAAGATGTCTGATAATGTGCAAGGAGCTTTGTTTTGTATAATTGCATGTCTTGCTTTTTGCTACTATTGTGTGTAAGCTAAAGAGACTACTGAAGTGAGTATGTGTATGATTGTTCCCATTTTAGGTTAAAACCAGAAATAAGGCCAGTAATGAAGATGCAACTTGCATTGGGCTCTGATGTCATTGTCAGCTGTGTAACATTACATACTCCTCAAAGAGGAGACTTAATCTGTTCTAGGGAATATTGACACTGTTGCACATTTGCTTTCTTAAGTTCTTTGATTTTCAGATCACTAAACATTTCCAAATGAATGTCCAAATCCTTTCGCATTGATTTTATTATTAATGGTGCTAAGCTGTTTCTTGGTCACCTTAAGTTATCTGTGGACCATGCGTAAAAACCATTGAACTGAACTGTTCCACTTCCATTAGTGGAGAAACAAAACAAAACAAAACAGCAAACAATTAATCAGTGACCTTTTTTTGAGAAATCAATGTGGAACAGAAGAAACGCATTAACTGTTTTGTGTTTTTACATCTATTCCTATTAAAACAATTGTCACTTAGACTGGCCAAAGAAAGGAAGCGTAAAATACAAAGCTTCAGATAACTGCGTAAGCTTAACAAAGAAACATGACAGAATGCTGTGAACCAAATCAGATCACTAAAAATACCCACTGTTGAATAAATAAATAAATAAATAAATAAATAAATACATAATCTCATAGGCTGCCTTAAATGTGCAGAATTGTGAAATTTTGGTAGATTTCATATTTATTTCCAGACTGTAGGTTCTAGAGTGCTGCAGTAAGTGAACTATTTTAAGACTGGTATGCATTTTTAAGATAAGAGTGAAAGAAGTAGTACACATTACAGCTCTTGCAAAAATGACTTTGTGAAGGACAGCTAAAGCCTTCATCTGCTAGCGTGTAGAGAATGCTTTCTTATGATGGCAGAGCAGTGTCCTCATGCTCTAAGTACCTTGATTTCTTTTCACTGCAAATGAAATAAATGTGTTTGATAATTTTATATTATAAATCATAAATGTGTTTACCCTGTAACTGATAATGTCTTAGACTGCTGCCTTATTTTCTTATTCTTTCACTCAGTGGTTCATGAATGCCGTTTAACTCTATCAATTTTTCAGTGTTAGATATTAGGAAGAAATTCTTTACTGTAAGGAAGTTCTTCACTGTAAGAGTGGTGAGGCACTGGAATGGGTTGCCCAAGGAAGCTGTGAATGATCCATCCCTGGCGGTGTTCAAGGCCAGGCTGGA
>JAVHNF010057627.1:10734-22706 GCA_034783455.1 Micropsitta finschii
GCCCAAAAGTCTGCCAAAACATCCTTCATTTAAAATTATAAGCATGCTGTTCTAAGAGAAACAAGTTAAATCTGACAGCCAAAATTAAACAAACAACAAGTATATCGGGAACAATATAAGAAGTACACAAAAACTGCAGCTTGATCATAGTGGTTCCTTCTAATCCTGCCAATCCGAAAATGAGTGCAGAAACTAATTAACATTAAGGTCAAATAGATTATTGTCAAATGACTACACGTGTAGGCATTATGTAAGAGGAAAACATTCCACCACAGCAAATTAAATTCACCTATTCATTATTAACAAAAAAGCCTGGAAAACAAGGCAGGGCAAATTAAAGACTAAAGCTACTGATTTTGCAATGAGCTACACAATGTCCTCTTTATAATGCAAAACTCTGTGGGAACAGATCCTAAAGAGTAATTTTTCTAGATATACAGTGCATGCCCTGAAAAGCAAACACTAAAATATTTGCGATTTTTCTTCCAGCAGCCTGCATCAATACCTTTAAATACATTTGGAAAACTTTGTTTTCATGCTTGTTATTTGTGATCGTAAGTCTAACATTTTCATTTTAGCAAGAGTAAAGTGTAAAAATACTATCAGGGCCTCTCACTCAGGCTGGAATTTTCAACAGCCCTCTTAAATAAGAGCCTGCTTGGACAGTTTAAACACTTTTCTATTCCTAAGAATGGCACACCACTGAAAAAGCCTGTGTATCATCAACGTAATATGCACTGTAAACACAACACAAATTTCCAAACAGTAGCTAATAGTATTCGCAACATGACAGGGACTCAGTTTCCAAATGAAAGTAAAACAAGCAGCAGACATCAGTTCATTCTTTTAAACAGCTGGTCTGATTAAAGAAGTTACCACTCCAATTCAACCCTTCACAGCCCTGCCAATGGAAGAGGTCATGCAAATGATCTCCAGTTCAGGTAAGATCATGCAGATTAGTTCAGACCATCTTAACCAGTTGCTAAACTAGCCAAGGTGACTGATACAGGTTAAAGAGCATTCCCCATCCCCTACTCAAGCCTGTCATCCTATATGCTATCAATTCCATTTTTAAAAATCAGGGTGAGAAGTCTTTCAGCCTGATACAGCAAATAGCCTCTTCTGGAGGCCTTGAAGGTCCATCCTTCTCTTATCCTTTTCCTCTTTTAAGGCAGGGTGTGAGTGTATTTGGACTTGCTTCTCTGGTGGTTGTATGGCACATGAATCCCAGTGATAGAGGGGAGCCCAGGATGGGCTGTGAAGCAATCTGTGTAGCCCTTTATCTGTTGCCTTAGAACTGAGTAGGGGTTATTCAGTCAGGCGAGCTCCCCTGTGCTAGGCTGAGATTCCTTGCCTGTGTTTTGTATAAATATAACCGAGTATGTTGAAGAAGTTAGAAAACATCATATATATTTTAAAAATGCTTGCCCGCATGCTGCATGGAATGGCTAGACAGTTAAAGGCAATAGTCAAGAGACATAAAAGTGCATCCAGAAAACGGACTGAATTGTAAAATATATGTAATAAATGCATAAAGCCACTATTGAAGACTGAGTATGATTGTGGAAACAGCCATGGGAGTACAAAATGTTCTGATCTGCACAGCACTTCAGCCAAATGGAAAGCGCAGAACATGTACTGTCAAACTTGATTGTCCTTCAAATCCTGAGTCTTGCATCCATTCCTGTGCAATCAGATTCACCTGGGGAATAAGGAATAGAGGGCTTTCCCCACACAGAGTCCTCAACAGACGCTCCTATCACCTGCTTCAGATTATGCCCTTAGGACAATGTTTGTTGTCAACACTTATTCTTCAAATATCGACATGTGCATGAGAAATTTGATGCATCAGTTTGAACTATTTGAGTCATGTCATTACTCCTGTGTGTAAATATTTGCACAATCAGGACCACAGAGTGTAATTTCCTTTCAGCAAAAGACAGTCTTGTACTATAGCTAGCATATGTAGTGTTTTAACTTTGATAATATAACAGTAGAAAATGATCAAAAAAAGATAGTAAAAGTTGGCTAAAATGTAGAAGGAATCAGAGGAGTTCTGCTGTATGCCAAATCTTTATGTTTCTGCTATATGCCAACTATCTTTATATTGGTCCAAGGAAGAAGTAGATGAAGATTTTAGAATGAACTTAGAAATAAAGCGTAACCAACCATATTATGCAAACCATAATTGAGGAGAATTCTTATTATCTTCAAGTCCTATATGAATGGCAGTTATGCATACAAGCCTTGCTCAGTGATACTGGAGATAGCACTTTAAAAAAGTTATTCTGGGAGAGTGTAACTGATGCAGGAAGTCTCATACCACAGGATGGTATGAGACTTTAATGTCTTTAATGTGTATATTTTATTACTGGTTGTTTTTTTTTTTCTCTAATGGGTATTTTTCCTCTAACACTTAATTTTCTTCTTTCTAGGCTTTAAATAAAGTCTTAAACTTTTTCAGGTACATTTTAGTTTGTAGTTCAGATGAAAACAATGGATTGTGTTTCTTAGGAGTTGCAACAAACTTTTAATTTATAACATGACAGTGAAAAATAGGTTGTGTCAATGTAAGAATATTCTTTCCTGTGACAGGATGAAACTGTGGCTCATCAGACTGATGCGGATACTGATCCTACAATTGTATTTGTCATTAATTTATTCAGAAAGCCTAGATTCAGGATTGGAACCCAGAATATTTATTACACTCCAACTTGAAAATATCGGGTGCCACTTGTGTTAGACTGGAACAGAGTAATCAGGACTTATGAGAAAAATTAATTTGCCTGTGTTGTTAGAGGAAATGAGAGTGTGTATGGAAAATTTAGAATCCCATCATGATGAAATCTCATGGTAAATAGAGCTTTATTGTGTACCACAAAGAGGGAAGTTGAAGACTGTTTTCTTTTATCATTGAGAGTCATACTGGAAAATGGATGGTAAAAACTTCAAAGTCAAGTGCTTATTGATGTTTTTGCTTATAAAAATAGTACAGGCACTTAACAGCCTTTGTATTATATACATTCTTTAGCATGAGTCGGTAGCTGTGTTAGTCAGCAGGACAAAGTAAATAATAAAGTTACTGATACATTTTTATAGACAAATCAAAACAAATACCTAGGCTTTCAGAATCACTCAGGATGTCTCTGTACAATAGAAGCAGCCACAGAAGCCTGAGTGGTTCCAAATGTTGTATCTACAGAGTATTATTTATAACAGCGGTGTAGTCAGACTCCTACTATGCAACAGTAGATGAAGCTGAAACACCCCTCAATTAATTGTACATTTATTAAACACTATGATTTACAAGAAAAAATGTAGTTCATGGTGGGGAGGGGTCATGCCTAAGTTTTCATGCTTCAGCAAGAGCCTGGAAGCATTTCAGAATGGCATGTCATTTTTAAACAGAAAATAAATGTACAGGCCTGAACAAAGCATGGCTTTTCTAGTTTGAGGACCTATTCAAACAGCTAAAAGTTCATCTCTGTTTCTGTATCTATTCACGGGGGGAAGTTAGGTGATCACTGAAGGGGGTGATTCAGGGAGCCTGAATAATGTCCTAAGGAGACACCTGGAGCAAGCCAGAATGAAACACAGGCATGAACATTGCTGCTGGACTTTAATCTGAAGATTAATATCCTCAGCTCTATGGTCAACAGAACTGCTCCTGCCCCCCAGGCAGCTTGTGCGCTCCTAAGTTTCCACTTACAGTCCGAAAAAGTTGAGTCAAGACTATGCTCCTGTCTGCCTGGCCTACTGGACAAACTGCATTTTCACCCTTACAGATGGGAGAAAAAAGATAGTTTGCTTATGAGAAGGAACCTAAATTGCCTACAGTTGCATTCTGGGGAGAAGAGGGAGGGAAGCAGCCCCTAGAAACCTGGAAAAATCAGTTTACACCAAAGTGGCACAAAATGACTGATATGTCCAAAGTGATATAGTACCATAGGCTTTATTTAGAGGTTTTGGATTCATCATTGTTAAGTCCAGTTTAATCAGTTTTAATAGGAATTGTATTTCAGATTAGAGTCTTCAGGGCAGCCAGCATCACACCTCTTTAATTCTCCTAACCTATACATTTTTACTGCATAGATAAATATGCTTTGAAACTAATACAGTGTCATTGAATCCAATACATCTGTAGAGGAACGAATCCATGCATACTTAAGTCACTAAGTTTTGAGGGAAATGAATAGATTTCCTTTCAAAGAATAATATTTTCACTTACACTAGTAACTTTTCATTGAAACCAATGCTTTGTTTTCCAAATCCAGCATATTTTCGGTTCAGGCTCATATGCATCTTGCTTGAATTTTATTTTGGTTTTCACCTTTCTCGTTAAACCCATTGAACTAAACAGAGTAATACATGTCTATTGAAATCAACATAGGGACTACTAAGAGCAAGATTAAGGCATTGAATACACTGTACTTCTCAGTGCAATTCAATAAAACGAACACTGTGAAATAGAACATATTTTTGCAGAGGATCTGCCTCATATTTTTCCATAAGTTGAGTTTGAGACCTTAAGGTTTTCTGCTCTTTTGGAGGATTTTGCTGCTCTGTGGTAGCTAGACAGGCTACAAAGAGCGTAAGTGGGGACTGTGGTGAATGGATGAGTGGTTAAGTGACTGTGTATTAGAGCATCCTCAGAGGATGAGAGAGTAGCCAGATGACCACTGTGCTGCCTGACCAGTTTAGCAGCCCCTTAGAACTCTGCTAGCTAAAACATTTTAGAAAGCCCACAGATTGTTCTGGATATGGTGAAGTTGGGTATCACACCTCAGCCTCCCCAGCATTCATCTGTTACTGCTCTGAGAGTTTCACCCAAACCTTGCAGGGTTCAGGTGGTGGCTGTGACCACTTCCATTACACATCAAGGGAACAGGGGAATTCCAAAGCAAAAACTGGAATAATTTAACTTTCATTGAGTTACTGTAGAATTAAACAGTGCATCTGGTCGGTTTGATTCAAGAAGTTGCCATGCACTATAAAGAAATATACTGTATAGTGACAGTGATTTGTTTAATAATGTGGAAAAACAGATATTAACCTCACAACTGTATAGAAAATGGGCCCCATTTTAATGAAGATGTTTCATTGTGTTTTGTTAAAGGTCAGATGTTATTTTTGTAGTTCTCTATGGCTTCAATAGGTTTCTGAGTCTACTTCGAAGGGAAAACCTAGGAAAGGAAGGAGAAGGCTGTATACAGAACTGTGTGCTCTTTAGAAGGCAAACTGTTGACGGAGCAGTGGAAATGAGGCCTCTAAGTTTCTAAGAAGCAAAAACTTTGGCATTTTGTGAACAATAAAGGTGTTCACTGCAGTTTCTTCCAAACTGTATGGCATTTTTCAGCTAAGATTGTGTGCAGTTTATGTCAAAACATTTCAGTGAAGAAATACAAATACAGACTAATGTTTGACTTCTTTTGTTGTGTTGAACTGGAGCCAGAGAAAGTATTTATATATAAATCCACTTGTGAAATGCATAACCCTCTCAATGTGACTTATATGTCTGAGGCTTACAGAGAATTCAAGCTGATTGACAGAAAATACTGCTCTTACGGTGTCAGAATGTATTATCGTGCTTATACAGAAACACAAAAAATCCCTTTTTTCACCAATACACATGTTCATTGTCATTATGTTGTGGTATACTGGTGCTGTTCAGGTACTGAAATACCCAATTTGCCAGGACCTAAAGCTACCATGAAAATATATTAGGCAACCAGATGGATAATTCAGCTTGTTGGTTTAAAAAAGTGTGCATTAAACATTCAGTATTTGAAGCCTGATCTAAAAAAATGACTCTGTGGGGTCAAAACTGCCTTTCAGTGAAGGAAAGAAAAATAAGAACTGAGACAATTAAAGCTTTCCACGTTTGTGCTACAGTTAGTTAGCTAGTTGCTCTTCCTCTTTTCCTTTCTCTCCCCACTAAGCCTGGGCACATCAAGCAGCTGACAGTACAGTCTGCAAATAGATCATGAGCAGATTACATACATCTTTATGTATCTGGCACACAGGTACTATCTGCTTTTGAGGAATAGTTTAGATTAAAACAAATTAATTTCGTGTAATGTGTCCTGTGTAAGAATGCCCTGTGTCATTTCAACTCCTCCCATTGCATCCTGTGTTTTCCTTGATTCCAAGGTTGCTCTTTAGACCACTTGCAGTACATATTTTCTCTTTGATCTTGTATGTCTTATTCCCCTCTCTTCTGCTTAAATATGGTACTGTTTTTCACTATTTCCAATTTGTTAAACACCAATAGGATCTTGAATGTTAAAGGATTGTTATGTGAATGAAGAGGAGGAATAGACAGTTGGCCCTTGGTAATTTTAGTATCATGACCATTTTTATCAAGTGGGTGGCCAGCACTGGCACTCAGAAATGTTCTCCCAGCGACAGAGTGGAAAAGTGTTGGTTCCTGTGAATGGGCATCACCTTAAAGAGTAGATAGAGACAAGTGTCAATTCAGAGAAGGAAGTGCAGAAAAAAGAGCTGCTTGGAGAAGCAGCCTTGGTGCTGCATTGCACATGCAGCTACACATGGTGTGTGCCACAGGGTAGAAAGGACAAGAGCATTAAGGCCCAGTGTCTGTGGCAAACAAGAGAGAGACAAGGGAGGAACAAAGCCATAGAATGGCTTGAGGGAAAATATACGTTGGATTAGCTTGTGTCTGCACATGATGTCCACCACTCTTCTCCCAACCAAACCTGGCTCTAGAATTTTCTCAAAACTCGTGTTTCACACCGTTTAGAGCTGCTTTTGCACCTCCACATCTCTTGTGTATCACCATGTATATTAATTAAATTGCTAAACCAGAGTGTTACCGGCCTGATATAGTTTTGCTATCACTTATTCTGATATTGTGGAGCAGAGTTCAGAGGTGGCTGTGACTGTATGGAGCTGCTGTAACTCTTTCCACTATAACACTTTTGTTAGTAAGTCAATGAGGTAATGAATAACTGAGGAGTTATTTCAGTCCACTCAGTGTTTTTATTGTGATGCTGGGCTTGCAGGTATTTATGCTTCCCATACACATACGTAAGGCTCCAAGTGATATGATAGGACCAACTTTGAATAGAAAAACAAAATCTGAAGTTTTACATTTTACCAGGAATTAATACTTAGTACTTATTATTAGTATAATACTTAGTATTAGTATTAATACTAATGCTTATAGAGAAGCGGTGACGAAATTTGCCTGTGGAGTTCACATTTTCTACCTAGAGTACAGAGCAAACATGTTTAGTATGCTCTACCCTTTCTATGTTGTATCCTATGAACAATACTAAAAGAAAAAGTGTGCCCCTCTCACCTGTGAGGCATTAGCTTGCGGGATGTAGCATGGAGGAAACTGGGAACTTTCACAAAGCATATTGAAGAAGTCAGGCTGCAGGTAGGGGCTCAATCTTCTTACATTCTTTCCATCAGATGCTGCTGTTACACCAGTGTTTGTTCCCTCAAATTCAAAAGTCAGAGAAAGAAGTATGTATTTTGCCATAAAGTATCTTACTCTGGTCCTGGAATGGCAAAGGTACATATTCACCATACCAAACAGAAAGCTGAACTTTAATGCTTGAAGATTTCAGCCAAGAACTGAAAGAGAAAAGTGGTGATAAAGTACCTGTTATGCTGAAATTGAAAATACACCAGCACCAAATCCTACTTAATAATGTGGAGAGTTGGGTTTTATTTCTAAAATGTATAGATGACATATTTATTCTCAGTCACATTTCCACTCAGTGACTAGTTTTCTCCATATGCAACTATGGGAAGAAGAGTGAAGGGAGTTTCCAAATTTAAATGGAAGAGTATTACAAAGGAACCTAATTTACAAACCAGAAAGCTTTGCGAGAAGTAAGATAACTGTTCTCACAACAGAAGAAGAAGTGGAAGGACAATAATGACTGTTCACTGACAGTTTGAGAAATGATGAGAGCTACTAGCAGCAGTACATACCCTTCCATTCTTGGCAAAGTGTTATCTGAAATGAAGTAGAGCAACTATAACTGATAATAATGATTTTTATCATAGCCATGACAGCTATGAACCTGGTCAATGGGATAAGAGCAGGACAAGTGGAAGATGAAGCATATAAATAACGTGTAAAAGCAGGACAATAGGCAGCACTTCAGGGAATACTGTCTTCACTCAGTCATGTTCAAAGGTCATTTTAGAGAGAATCTTTTTATATGAGGGGGGTTAAAGAATAACATTCAGAACTCTCCAAATCACGTATTGAGCAGGGACAAGAGGACAGTGGAAAGGCCACCCTGGATGGATTAACCTTCGTCTTGTCTGGAGTCCACTTTCTGGCCATGCAGAGTCAGGAAGTAGAAAAGAATATCTGAATAAAAGAAAAACATGTTACTGTACGTCATGATGCTTTAATGTGAGAGAAAATATTTTTTCCTTTCAAGTTTTCTTACTTTCAGGAAGACGTGGTGGATCTTCGGGACAGTCTTCTGTGGTTCAGATGGAGCAGTACTCTGCTGAATTTGGCCTAGAGGTCTCACTTGTGCTACAAGTGCTCCAAGCACTCCAGCAAGGATGGGAGGAGTGAGATGTGACACTGGGCACAGTGTCTGTGGCACACTGTAGGCACTGCCTACAGAGCAGATGCCATACCTGGCAGGACCAAGAGGAGGGACCCAAGCTTAGGTGCAGAGGTGGCTGCACTGAGGGCCCTGGCAGTCTCTGGTTACATAAAGGGAAGGATGTAGTACCCAACCTCAGTGAAGGGCTGTGTGACTTCACACATCATGTGAGGTGGACATGGGCTCATGTGTCTTTCCTGGATGTGGGCTTGCACAGAAATGAAGCAAAACAAAACAATCATGCAACAAACATTAAGCCTCAAAACTGAGCTCTAAATACTAGAAGGAACAAGGTAAAGCTGAAAGTCTTTATCTGGCATTGCTAAAATATGTACTTGCATACTATTTACATGACTATATGCGATCAACTCTAATGTAGTCGCTATTGCTATGACAAAATCTATTTGTTCCTTACTAGAGAGTAGATTAATTTTGCAAATGCTAATAGCTACAGAATGGCAGGATTTAGACTAGGGAAGCTTTCTAATCCTTAACTATAGAGACACGAATGAGTTACTTTATATCCCAAAGGAATATGATACAAATCTACAAACAGATAAAACACAAGAAATATTATTTAGACTCATGACACAACCACTGTGAAAATAATGATTAGATTTCTTGCACAATATTTTGTGCCTTCACATCACCTCCTTGCAAAAACTACCATGTTCTGTAGCTCTGTTTTACATGCAGATGGCACTTCAATGGGGACACAAACACATTCATACCCCTCTGAGAAAGTACTGACAACTCTTTGCTTGTTCACTGCTATATCATGACTGACACAGTGTAAATCAAGCACAATATAACTACTGTTGTGGTTACTGTCCCATAATAAAAGTGGGACACTCCTCTGGGAAGGGGAGAGTGGAAGTGAAACATATGCTCGCGGGGGCAGAAGCTGGACCTTAACATTTTAAAAAACCCAGTATCTCCACCATGGCTATTTAAAACCCTCTCCCTCTGTTTATGTATTTTTAAGTGCATACTCATGTAAATACATCTGATCATATGGCAAATGTCATACTGTGTGAGGAGAACATATGACGTCTTCGCCTGAGGGAAGAATCAGCCTTTCCCACATGGCCACCCACTTGTCCTGGTGCCACTCTGCTGTCCAGGAACCTGTTTCACTGCCTGCTTGAGGGGACAGGGTGGGAGGTGTTCAGCCAGATTTCTGGCCACGTCCCGCATTAGGTACCGAGCTGCCTGCCAGCCAGTGAGCACCAGCAGAGCACCATCAATCACTTCTTGACTATGTTTAAATGCACTGAGCTTGGGATTGGCTCGAAGATAAAATCTAGTCCCTACCTGGGTTTCACAAGATGTGTTCTCTGTGGCCTACGCTGGCTGTCAATAATACCATTGTTTTCTTAATCATTTACTGACTGCACCCCGTTTTTAGCTTCCTCATGTTAACGCATTGCCTAACACTGGTGTCAAGTTGACTCTGTTTTTTCTTTCAGATAGAAACCAGTCCTGTGCCTTTTTCCATCTTTTGGGACTTTCTCAAAACACCCCAATGTGCCAGAAGTTGACTCAGAGCTCAGTCAGCTCCCTGTAACTGTCATTTAGGTAATGCTGGCAAAAAAATCAGGATAAGGGGCTACTGGAATGATAACTCTGTTTCTCCCCCCTGCAGCTCACATTATAGGTGAGGTGCACAATACAAAAATACAGGTCCTACTCTGGATTAGGTAATGGGACATTCATTGAACCCCTCCAAGCTTCACTTCCTCAGCTGCACCAGTTTTTTTGGTGCTGCAGACTGAAAAAAAGAGAGTAGTTGCTGACAATAGGAAGTGCTGAATGAGCAGGACATCTGTTATTTTCTTTCTGGAGATGCTCGTGCCTTCTCTCTGAAACTCAGATAACCCAGTGCTGCCTGCAACATAGATGATGCCTCAGATGGCTTTTGGTGCTTTTCAGCTTTGCAACTTCTTTAATGAACCTGGACCAATTTGAAAGAACCTGCTGTAGAAAGCAGAAGAGTATGTTCTCCATTGAGATAGCAGCTTGTGGAGATATTACCATAATAATATTGCCTTGCAAAGAGTAATTGTTTTGATGGTTAATTGTTTGCAGCTCTGTGCTGGTTTCATCCCATCAGTACTAGGCCCGGCAGGACTTTTGCTGCATTGGCTGCTGTTATCGCATTGCACAAGCACTTTCCAGTAGATGTGGAAGCTTTTAATCACCTAAGCGAGCACTTTCTCCACTCCAACAGTCAGCAGAGAGCCAATGCCCTAACGCTGCCAGTGCCCATTCCCGTAATAGTAATTTGCTAACTCTATTGCTCAGGTAAATAGGAGAGAAATGCATGATCCGCAGCAGAATAGTCAGTGCAAATGTTAAAGCAGCAGTGCCCTGGGCAGCCTGAAAGCTCCCTGCACTCCCTTATGTGCATCACATCCTCCTTCCCCAAGAAGCTGCAGAAGTTCAACCTTTTCTTCTAGGTGAACCCAAGTAACTTCCATTAACTTGCCATGCATAAATTGCTATTACAAGCTGTTTAATTTCCATTAGAGGGCCAACCAACAGTCTTGGTATTGAAAATATACATGCATCATACTCTATCCAGCTAAAAAAATCTACATAGAGTGCCAGTATCAGGCGGCATCAGGGTGAGTAGCTGGCACTGCAGGCATATGCTGCTCTTTCTTTTGGTTTCTTTAGGTTTTCCTCCCCCATCCTTACAATTACACACCCCAATTATATTTTGGATTCATTGACATTGCAGTCACTCCTGTGTAGGCACAGTCGAGCTCCTTTCAAATGAGTTAATTTGGCTACAGATAGCACTGCAGGCAGCACAGCATGGGGCTCAATGCAGTAGAGGCTGGCTAAATACTTCAATGGCTTTACCTACACGGGCTGTGGTGGGCAGCTGCAGCTCTCCGGCCATCAATGAACTATGGGCAAGCAGCTCAGGCACACAGGTGATGCTCAACCAGGCTTTCAGGGCAGAATGCTCTGTCTCAGGGAAAGGTGGGGCACGCAGTACACCAGGGACATGGCCTGAGACAGACCTAGTGTGCAGACCTAACATGTTCAGAAGCATCCCTGAAGAGATGGATTTGGGGGTGTTGGTTGATGAGAAGCTCCCCATGACCCATCAGTGTGTGCTTGAGTCCAGAAACCAGCCTTGTCCTGGGCTGCACCCCTAAGTGTGAGCAGCAGGTCAAGGGAGGAGATTCTTCTCCTCTGCTGTGCTCTGGGGAGAGCCCCCTGCGCAGTCCTGATCCAGCTCTGGGGCAGCAGCACAAGAGGGACGTGGAGCTGTTGGAGTGAGGCCAGAGGAGGCCATGGAGATGCTGCGAGGGCTGGAGCAGCTCTGCTCTGGAGCCAGGCTGAGAGAGCTGGGCT
>JAVHNF010057631.1:0-10173 GCA_034783455.1 Micropsitta finschii
GGAGGTCACAGGTGGCAGAGAGAATAACACTTTCCTGGCTCTTCAACTGTGACATTAACCCTGATCTTTAATAAGTGGTTCTGCTCCAAGAGCAGATTCCTTTCATCTACCCAGAAGGAGACTGTATGACATTATAAGCAATGATATTATATTTCCTCGAAGATATACTCACCACATAGGTTCAGAAAACATTTTGGAAAATGGTGCAAACTTCTGACTCCTACTATGGTTCTATTTTGCATGCACATACATTTTTACATGATGAAACTCACCCCATCTCTTTCTAGTTTATCAAGGTTCTTTTCCTGCCTAGCCTTCATTGATTGTCTGCTCTATTTTCTTCTCCTTTCCTCATTTTTTTAATTTTTGTTTTGTGGGGGTTTTTTTTGTTTGTTGGTTTGGGGTTTTTTTACCCTTCACCACTGTTGCTGACTCTTTGCTACTCAGTTCTTCTAGTTTTTCATTTCCAAATCACAGCAGTCTAGGTTAGTCTGCAATAGGTGTCAGCAATCAGCATCCTTTGGCATCCTTTAATTATTGTGCTGAAAGTAGGTGAGGAATCTCAGGACCATATTGAGCAGTGTTTCAAATGATAAAGAGAGACCTGAATCTGGTTTTGCTGTGGATTTAGATCAATGCGCCATCTCTTTTGCAGCGTAAGAAAGTACTGACTCAGATTTGTCATTAATAAATATAGCTCATAGCTTTGTTCTTGCTTGGGATTATATAATGTATCCAGGGAAAAAGAGTCACAACGCAGACAGCTACATTCCTTGCTCCAGTTCCAGCTCCTTAACTGTCAAACATTGCAGAAATGAGAATACTTTTGATTTTTACCACTGTAAATGAGATATAGAACAAATTTATAATTCCCACATTTTCCAACCTTCTTACAATAGTTTTTGGGTTGTTTGTTTTTTTTTTTCTCTAAATTTAGGAGATTTTCATTCTAGCAATATTTAAAATCTTCATATGGGAGTTAGAAAGGATAACAGGTTTGGGGAGTACATCTATAAAATTCTCCTTAAGTGATTCCACTGGACCAAAGACAGCAACTGCACAGAAAGGTACTTAGAACTGGAACAAAACAATTTCAGCTTCCTACTTTCAGCTCTGCTTTAAATGTCAAGGGTTTGCTCTTCTCTTGGAGAGCACGGATATAAAAGTGTGTGATCAAGATTTAGTCTTTAATTTCAGTTATAATTTACAATTCCTGAAGCAAGGGAGGATAAATTCTTCCTGTTAGTTGCCCTGGCTGTTAGGAGATATTGTCCTGTATCCTAAGGAAATGAATCCATATTCTAAACCTGTTTAATGAAAATTAGTGGGTTATTTACTTTTAAACTCCTCTGCATATGGCAAAACACAAAACAGAAAACTGGCCAAGGGTTAGATCTTGAAATAGTAACAGAGAGCAAAAATAAATTGTTTGCATTGGGTAAAAGGGACTATATGTAATGCAGATAGGAAGCATTTTGGAAGAGAATCAGGCTTTCACAGTATTTTTGTGCAAATAGCGTGGAAGGTTACATTATACAAAAGTTTTTTTCATAACATTTTGAGATATGAAGAACAAATAGTTCTTAAATAATTGTTTTTTACACTGGAAGTAATTAAGATACAGACATAGCAGATCTAAGGAAACCATTAAAAGCTTACCAAGGTTTGGTTTGGTTTGGTTTGGTTTGGTTTGGTTTGGTTTGGCTTGGTTTGCTTGGTTTGGTTTGGTTTGGTTTGGTTTGGTTGGTTTGGTTTTTACAGAACAATAGTTTTACCCCGGCAATTACTTAGAGGGCTAAAGTGTTCTGGTATTTGGCAAGCCTAAAAATACTTTCTGCTACTGGCTGTTTCAACAACGTTCTGCAAAAGACTCTCAAAATCAGTTTGATGCCTAGAAATACCCTCATAATTCTTTAAGCACTTTAAATCTGCACAAAACAGTGCTACACCCACAAGACATAGTCTTCCTCTCACCCCAGATGTTCTTTCCCACCTTCATATCACTGCCTCCATTAGGCTGGCAGAAGTATTTGGGCAATTTTGAACCAAATTGTTAAGTAATCTGGTTTAAACTAACTCAGGAAATCAAGTGACTGAACCTCAGTCCATTCTCTGAGTCAGCTCACTGTGTCTCCACTGAAGTGCCTGACAAATTACAGCCCAAGGCAGAAGCATCACTCCTGAAGCTGCTGTGTCAGAAGGGCAGGTGTGTGTAGGGACTAGAACACAGTGGGCATCAGGGAACCTGGGGAATAAACCGAAAGTGGAACATCCCAGTGCAGTAAGTTGGCTGTGATTACAAGGTTGGCATGGTTGGTCCTCAGTTTGAGATAATATTTCCTGTTCATCCTAAGCTGACTTTTGTGGGGCTATTTGAGTTCCTCTGCATTGAGCTCCACAGCTCTCTGAGAGTTTACAATCTTTTGCCACGGACCAGACGCAAGCTTGCTTCCAAATTTATGCCATGCTGCTCAATCTGGTTAAGAGGCCCCCCATCCACATCACGGAGTCATCCTCCACCTGATCCAAGTGGATTTGCTTGAATCATATTGTGCCTGGTTGTGCTTACAGGTTGACCTACCCATGCTGGAGCAGGCTGGAGGGATATGTGGTCTTTTGTACCCCCCCCCCCCCCACCTGGGTCACTGGCCACCCAGTGAAACTAATGTATCAACAACTGCACAGAACTGCATGAATAATCCTGCCAGAACCGAGCTGGCCTCCCTCAGCATCTCTGCATCTGTGACACAGTTAATCTGTCAACTAAATAAACTGTCTGTGGATAACTGAGCAATGGCTGTGCACAGTAGAAAACGAACATACATAGCAAGCTGTATCATGGTAGTGTAAGGACAAGTAATGATTAACGGGTAGGTCTGCCTGTCACTGTAATTTACAAATATACTTTGTTGACAGTGAAGGCTATCAGAACTGAAAGCGGTGGGTAGAAACTGTTTCCCTAACCTTAAATTATAGTGGAATGTAGCTAATCAGCTGTGTGCTGTGTACTGTGTAGGAAAATTGAGACTAAAGTTGTGTTCATTACAGACATGGTTTAGTAGCAGGTATAACCGCAATGTTGTCTGCAAGTGACAAAATCATCTCTGTAGGAGGAGACCTATGCCATCAGCCCTGCAAGCTTTTGGAAAAGCAGCTTGGTGCCTTGGAAATCAGAGTCTGTTTCTTCTGCTGGATATCAGTGAATAGGATGAGCAAACTATTTCGGGGATGGGGGGGAACGGATGACAGTAGAGAAAAGCTTGTCAGAAATCTCAGCTCACCATCTCAGACTGGACAATATTGGATTTCTAGAGCAGAAGAGTTATTTGCAAAGTGCTGAGTGGAGAGGAGCGAACCAAACAAGGCTTCTCCCAAGAGTGTCAGCAGGTGGATTTGCAACTAGTATTAAAAAAAAGATCTGATGACAAACATACATGAGGGGCTATTTAGGTATGAACAGAAAAAGCACCTGCTGTGTTTCAAAGAACAATGAGCTAAGTAAGGCAGGGGGTAAATGGCGTTGTCTGTTATCTGGATGACATGCTAATAACTGGGAAGATTTCAGATGAACATTTACAAAAACTAGAGGAGCCTTGAAAGAAATTGCAAAGATGTGATTCTAAAACTAACAAAGATTACTGTCCTCATTTTTGTTGGAGTTTTCCACTCCCCACACCTGCAAGCCAGGTAACATAGCATGTGGGCTGAAAATTAAGTCTACATATCTTCCAAAAATTAAAATCCATATATATAGAATATAAATAGGGCCTTTAAGAGTTCTCCAGGGCTGAGCTTTAGGGCCATGAGAGAAGCTAGATGTTGGATGCTTAAGTGGATAGAGAGAAGAGTCTGCTAAATGGACAAGGCATTGTATGCTGTAGAATGCCATGTGGGATTTATCTTTTCTTTTTTAATATGGTTTGTTAATTTTTGCTTCCTAAGAGTGAGAGCTACTTCAGGTGTTATCTGTCCAAGGTTTGTTCTGCTGCTTAGATATAACTATGGCATATTCATTCCAAATATAACAACATTAATTGTTTTGATATCTGTTCTTATAAAGAAAAATAAAAGGTGAAATAGCTGTGGACAGAAGAAAATGTTTTTTAGAGGAAGCAAAAAAGAAATCAAATAGTTCAATTTACATCAAAATTACATGTTATCAAAACAGTAGTGTGTAATAGCTCTCTTCAAGGAACTGAGCTGCAGCTCCAGACATCTGTAAATCTGGAATTGAAAGTATGTTACATTTCATTCCACAATATTGGCAAAAAGTGGGAGAAATAACTAGCATAGAACTCAGACTGAGCATCATTACATTTCACACAGAAAAAGGATTTTTTGGCTCACAACAAAAATTCCCTAGCTGGTGACAGCGAAGAGCCTGGATCTTACCAGTGCATTTTAAAGGCCGTCAGAAATATAAACCAATCTGGAGTTTCTGTCCCACCTTCCATTTGTTCCAGGAAAATGTTCATAGACAAAGAAATGCTTCACTTACTAAATGACCTATTTATTATAGTTAAAAATATTGCCCTATAAATAGGAAAAGCCCCTGTACCAGTTAAGAAAATGAGTTGTACATACTCTAACTTCATCATATAACAAAAGGGAAACTTTATCCTTTCTAATTCAGGAGATTAAATTATCCATGGAAAATGCTGGCTGAGGACTAAATGTAATAATAGCAAAATATCTACAGAAAGTATGCAGAACAGTTTGAAATGAGGAATGAAAGAAAAAAGTTGGTTTAAGAAGCAGACATAGGAATCAGTACACCAAAAAGGCAAGGAACGGGTCTGACCAGCCATCAGAAGCTGGCAGAGTATTAATAAATGACATTATATCATCTCTGGCTGAAACTGAATTGCTGAACAGTGATTCTTCAAGAAAACACTACGCAAATATGGCTAGGCAGAGCAGACATGATCTCTCAGTGACCAGAAGTTGAGGTCTTTGCTATTAACAACTGAAAAGTGTTTGGAGAGGTGTTTTATTCTAATAAATGTAATTTCAGAGAAACATCTCTGATGTACTCTGGACAAATTTCAGACATTCTCCTAGCAGAATGCAGTAATGGTCAAATTTTGAACAAGCTAACAGAGCAATTTGGGCACACATGCAAATAAGGGTAAAGGAAAAACTGTTGCAGAATCCCACAAGGTGGCAGCCCAAATTTGTTGTTAGGATCAAGGTTTGCTCTAAAACCTCCGGCTCAAAAGACTTCTCCAAAGTTGATGTTTTACATTTGATTGTGTAAAAACAAAAACCAGCCAAGATCACTTGAAAAGGTTCAGTGCACAGTCTAAATGTACGTTTCACAGCTTTGATTCCACAGCGACACAGAGCAAGGAATAGAGAATGGGTTTATGAAACGTGTGTGTTGAGATTGGTGGTATATTAGGGAAAAGGAGAGATAACAAAGATGAGAAAAGGGCAGCTGTTACTAGATAAGAGCTTAGTTACAGGGTATAAACCTGGAAGTGAATTGAAATTACTTGAGTTTTCATTGGCCATGAAAAGAGAAGATTATACCTGATTAAAAAACAAAACAAAACAAAACAAACAAATAAAAAAAAATTCCTCTAGGTGAAATTCTAATCAAAAAGATGAAAAACTTTAATTCTCTTTCTCTTTGCCTTCCTTGACCATAGAGCTCTAATCACAGAAAGTTTTCAGATTTTCATAAGACCAATCATATGTTTTGTATTGGTTTTGTATAGAAGTTATTTACAGACTTTACAAGGAAGGCTGTATAGTGGACTTTTTTGTGTTTGTTTTGTTGTTTTTTTTTTAAATATTGTGATATGACTCCTAGTTCCATGGATTTACCTATTTCCTTTTCTCAGAACAGAGTGTTTTAAGTGCATGCATGATTGAGGTTTTAGTTTCATCCATGATTTAAGCTTCTCCAGTAACACAGCTTCTCCCTGTTGTTTTCTATTTTTTTGGTGGTGTTTTGCTGATGAAAAATAATGTTCTGTTCAGTATGTGCATTTAGAAAGGAGTACTGGAGCTTTTTCTTTCATATCTCTACATATGATAAAAATGTAACAGGAAGCTAGAAGGAATACACAGTGCCTCTGCTGCATCTCTGGTGGTAGAATCATAGATCTATTTTACTACAAATTAAAGGAAAATAAATATCTTTATATTGCCCTTGACACATACCACATCCAAGGCCTTTGAGGGTAAAAGTCAGCTGTGGGAAGCTGCAGCAATGGAAAGCAGCTGTATCCTCACTTTTCTCGGTGAGACTCTTTTATCCAGAAATAAAAAGGTGGGGGGGAGGGGATGGATAATTTGCAGCTGAGATTCTGGAATGGTCCAGAATCCTCCATTTACAAGTTCATGTCTTCCAACCCTAAGGGTGGTCAAACAACCCCTTCCCTCTTTGCCCCCCCAAAAATGGAAGGGCTGGAGCAGGTAAATATATATTCTACATCCTTGCATCCACCTCAGTGAACCTCATCGGCTGTCTACAAGAAAAAGAATTTTCCGGAAGAGGTGCCTGCCTGCTATTCAACAGCAATTGTTCTTTTCTGACGCAGAAATAGTTCCCAGTTCAAGCGGGCAGGCAAACATATGCATTCCTTTCACAGAGAAAAACATGCTTTCAGCAGTGCTTAGGTAGGCAAGCAACCAGGCATAAAACAGTAAACACTCAGACATAGACAAAACAAGTGCAGGCAAATGCAGCCTCGAGTTACTGAACAAAGAAAAGATGAAGAGGTTCTGGGGCATAGGATCAGATCTCAGATCAATTCCTACTATTTTTATTTTTGTTTTCCATATTCTCAAAATGTTTTCAGCAAAAGCAGAAAGATAATTGAGTCATCTCAGTATCATGACCATTTTCCATAGCCAGAGGAAGGAGTCACAGTCTCAGTGTATAACACTGTGTAGGCTGTGACCCATGTTCCTCAAATGTGTATGCACACAGGTAAGCTGTAAGTCTTGCCAGTGCAGACTGGAGTAGCACTGGGTATTGACCTGGATCTCTGCAGAACTGAGATGCCTCACAAAGGCAGGTGAAGGTGAACCTTTGTCATCTGAAGAGTCATTAAAAAGGAACAATAGAGCATTCTTCTTTTAATAGAGAGCAGGCAGAGGGTGATGGTAGCACTTGGAGAGGACTAGAATGGCCAAAAAGAAAGGAAGAGCAGAGAAAGGGGCCAGTGCGGTGTCAGTCTGGGGTCTGCTCAGCCTCAGGCAGCAAGCAGTTTTATACCTCCTGAGCCTTAAAGATCCATATCTGGTAATGGCTTTTGGAAAGGAGAAGGAAGGGGTTGAACCATTAATTTTGTCATCCTCCATGTCTCAAGGTAGTAGAGAGTCTGAATTGTTTTATAATCCCATTTTGTCCAAGTAACGATCCTGATTGAAAGAAATTATGGAAACACCTGTGTAGACACTTTGGGCAGCCCTTCACATATCTAAGGTTAGTAGTGCAAAAAAGAATAAGAAATACCTACTCATGGGCAGAAGAGCACAGTATCAGAAAAAAGAAAGTAGGTCTTCCAAATGAGCTTATTCATCAGCAAATTACATGTTTGAATGAATGCCATGAGAGCCTAGCTCTCCTCAGAGTGACACTTAAGTGTCCATGTTTTTCTTTCAAAGAAATATCTGCTTTCGTGTTAAGTTAGTTCAGTTTATCAGTCAAAGGAAAATACTTATTTCCTCCAGCCATGCAAATACATTCTGGGACTTGAAAATCTAACTGAAATCTCTGATTCATATTACATATATATTATCTTTCTTTCTGTCGCTTTCTTTTGCTTCTCTCTTGATACTGAATAATTCTTATTTTCATAGACTTTGGGTGTCCCTCTGGTTTTCTGAAACAGGAAGAACAATAACTATATCTCTTCCTCCCAAGCCCAGAGATAAAACTGCTTGTTTCTGTTTATTTGCTTGTGTTTGTATGCATTTATTTGATAAGGGACAAATGTGTATCTCATGCATGTGTAAATAAATTATTGAGAGAAAATAAGCTAAGTGTTATCTTTTGTTCAGAAAGCTTTTAGAGTAATGTGGATGTTCTTATCTTCTGCAGAAGAGGGTATGATAATGTCCATTATCCTCTGCAAGTTTGTTGCCTGCACACACCAGCCTGTTGTTGCTCCACTGTTTCAGAGGACCATAAATGTTATCAGAGGCAATGATTAGCACAGGGCGTGCGATTCCTCAGCAGGCGGGTTTTGAAATCTAGAAACTTAGTCCAACCTTCTGATGAGAATTACTGGGAAGCCAGGACAGAGAACTGAGAAATGAGGGAGCAGGTTTTGAGAAAGGATGACCAAAACTCAAATCTATGCTCCATCCAAACCTGAGACCAAACTAGGAAGTGTTAGCTCATGGGCGGGTATGGAAACTCTTTCTGCTGGTTTACTTGTTATAGTAGTTAAGAGTTTAAGCATCTATCTATGCTATTTAGTGAGAGTTAATTTAGAGCTGAGCAGGTAATAGCAGGGTTTTTTTTGTGATGAGTGGTTATCATTAGATGAGGTGTTGAAAACCTTTGCTGCTATCCAGTTAAGGCAGGTTTCAGAGCCAGTGGAGATGGCCATGGGTGTTCTTCTGTCTTCCAGGTCTAACTTTTGTGTGAATTGAATTGGACTGGTTTCAGTTCTTCTGTCAGATTTTCTTTTCTTCCAAAATCCATAGATTTTCTGTAAGGCCACCCTGCATGTGGGTATTGATCTCTGAGCTTTGTTCTCAGGGGCATGGAAGCAGCAAAGAGAAAAGCAGTTAAGAAATATTTGGCAAGCTGTTATTTAGCCAGCACTTTTAACCATTCTGCATGAGTCTAAAAAGAACCTAACCTTCTCTTCCACAAATTTCTGGTCTATGTTTTGTTCACCTCTCCGTAAACACTCACAGTTATACCAGTTAGCCTGAAGCAAGAAAAAAAATGGTAACAATTCACAAATGCTATTAGCCCAATCAGTATTTCAGTAGTCTCTGACTGCTAGACAATAACTCTTCTTATCTTCTTTGGGGAAGGGGTAAATTGGTAATGACACAGAGCAAAAGGAAAGATATAATATTAGTGCCAAGTGATCACATTACCTGCCTTGTGTTGGTTAGGGTTAGATTTTCTAGGACAAAATTTCGCTTTTTTGCAGTCTTAGAGAGTTCTTATTACTATTTGTGCAATATCTCCAGCTGTCATAACTGGGTGTTCTGTGTTCACCCTATAAATATAAAACAATCTTTCCCTGGGGATTAGATACCTCATACCTTGCAGCAACTCAAAGTACAAGAGAGGTCAAAAAATAGAGGGGAAATAGAAGTGCCTAGTGAATATAAGCCTATATTCAAACTACGTATCTTACGATACTTCAACCTAAGGAGAGTGCTGAGAGTCCACCTGCTGTTAAGAGCTGCTGGCTTATTATGGAATCATAGAATTGTAGAAAAAATATTGCTGGAGGTTGTCTGGTCCAGCCTGCTTGAAAAAGGGCTAACTTTGAAGTTAGATCACATTGTTCATATCCCTTCCAGTCAAATTCCAAATACATACAAGGGTGAAGACTCCACAGACTAGATATGGTGGTCCTTTGCCAGTTTACCAATGTATCCCCTGCAACAGAAAGTCCAAAATCAGACAGTACACCAGAAACAATCTCACAATTGCTGAATAGAGATCCATCATAATGTTACACATCTCGATGTCTAAAATCCTGGGGATGGAGCTCTACATGTGGAAAAGAAGAATGTACTGCTGGCTCCTGTTCAGCTTGCCCATCAAGACATGCAGACTCTTCTCTGAAAAGGCATTTTTGCCAGTAAAAAACACAGTAAAGAAGACACTGAGTATCTCAGCCTTTTCCTTGTCCTTTGACAGTCAGTCCCATACTCAGCAGCAGGCTCTTGTTTTTCTTAGTATTTCTTCTTATGACAAAGTTTTGATTTAGTAAAAGAGAAGGAGTTTGATACCTCATTCACATTGCCTGTCAAAATGCCTCATTAAAGTACTGTTGACTGGGTTGTTTCTATTATCTTACATGCCACAATGGACAGCATAGATGTGACCTAAAGAGGCATGCTCTGTTTCACATAGTAAGTCACTGATAGAGGTTGGAATAGCATGCTGTCCTCCCCCTTATCTCATTCTTTCTCTTCCGTTTGGTGCTTTTTATGCCTTTTTGGTGAAAATGCTGCCTGGGT
>JAVHNF010057637.1:618-12429 GCA_034783455.1 Micropsitta finschii
CAATTTTACCCTGCCTCTATCAATCAGCCACATAGTTGCATTACAAATAAGCTGGTGCTAAGATAATGTTCTGTTTGGAGACTCAGCTAAATAAGACTGGTTTCCTAGGTGTCATAGAAAGTATATGCCTCAATAACTGTTACTTACATAAATCTGATATTAAGACACTTGTTTAGATGCACTTTATTTATTTATTTTGTTAGTTAGTTTTGTTAGCTTTGGCATGGCCCCACTTATGCTAACACAAGCCTGTGTCTTAGCATAGGCTGACACACATCAGCTTCTTCAACACTCACTCACAGGCAATGCAAACCCTTAAACTCCTTACATTTTTGCTGATGGCAGCAGATCTGGGAAATCCTTTTGCTCTATATAGAATTTTTAGGGGATACTATTAGCATATTTAGATGAAACTGTCATTGACATAAAAAGCTTTAATATGAAACTAGGGTGGCTTCATTGTCTTGCTAAAAATACATACTATGATAAGGCTTGCCTATGAAGTTTGATGTGTGAGGTAGCATAGTGCTAACACTAAGTGATAGTAACTCCTGTTAAGACTGAGAAAAAGGAACCTTCGATCAAGATCTCATCATTCCCATCTAAGAGGACAGTACCTGGCCACATTCAGTTTGGGTTCATCTGTGAATGGACATATTAATCACCAATGACAGATGCCCAACCGCTTGCAGCTTGTTACTTTTGGCTATGTTTGCATCTGCAAATGTTCATTAGCAAAGATTTCCAGCATCCTTGCTTCTGTTCTGCATGGTCATCTTGAGCCCAAAAAGGAACAACTTGTGACAAACAGGGAGGAAGAGCTGCCAGGCTGGCCGCAGTCTGCGTGTTCTCCACGAGTCTGCAACATACACGATCCTTTCTGCATCTCTGCATGTGGACAGTTGTGGTGGGCATGGCAGGGCTTTCAGGTCTAGCCATCATCCCCTGCTGCAGCTGTATCCTAAAGATACACAAACAGGATTTTCAGAAGCAGCTCAGTGACTTAAAAGATTCTATTGGTTATCAATGGAATACATGCTCCCACAACAGTTAGGTTCTTTGAAAATTCTGTTCTCTAATAATAAGGGAGTCCATTCTCAAGTATATCTTTATATCACTTTCTGCCTCAATTAGCAGTAATTGACAAGAATATATGTGGCACTGCATTGCAAATAAAAATCGCATTGCCCAGAGAAGACAGCTCTCTTGGTGCATGAAATTATTAGGATGTCTTCAAACCTGTAATCAGTAATCCGTTTCTCCCCTTTACATGACACCTGCAATTCAATATACCACTTTCTCTTGTTCCTACTTGCTCACCCCAGTAACTGTATTAACACAAGTCTAGGATATGAGAACATAAAGATTTGAGTGCCTGTTTCACAGCTCTTACCTTCCATGATGTGGCATCCCTACAGTTGTAGCCACATCCCCATGTGGGGATGCAGCACTCATGTCTGAAGGAAGGGAGGTATGCAGGCCTTACACAGCATGATGCAGCATCAAGGGTATCTGTAGTATGATAGGTCAGTTTTCTTTTCCACTTGCCTTCTTGTTTGCTTGTTTGTTTGCAAAAGGAATCAACAGTGGGATGTCATTGCATGACTCAGAACTGGAGCCCTCAGTACAGGTAAATAGCAGTTAGGTTTTCATCTGGTCTGCCTCAGACCAGCCTGGCTCACGAGCTTTGCTGGAAAGTCAAGAGATGGGAACTGCAGGTTTCCTCTTTGAAAATCAAAGAAGACACAGTGTACCTCAGTCCTAGCTCTTCCAAGAGCAAAATTCAGCTGATCGTACAATCAGAACCACAGAATGGTTTGGGTCAGAAGGGACCCTTCAAGATTGTCTGGTCTAACCCCCTTCCCACAAGCATGGACATTTTTCACTAGATCAGGTTGCTCAAAACTTCTTCCAACCTGACCTGGAACACTTCAATGATGGGGCACTCCCAGCCTCCTGTGGGCAACCTGCTCAGTGTCTCACCATCCTCATAGTAAAGGTTTTCTTCTTTAATCTAAATCTTCTCTGTTGCTGCAGGCCCTGGTAAAAAGTGTTTTTCCATCTTTTTTATAGTATTTAAGTACTGAAGGGCTGCAATAAGGTCTCCCCAGAGCCTTCTCTTCTCCAGGCTGAGGAATCCCAACTCTCTCAGCCTTTCTGTATAGGAGAGGTGCTTCAGCTCTCTCACAATTTTGGTGTCCCTCCCCTGGGCCTTCTCTGACAGGTCAATGTCTTGTACTGGGGGCTCCAGAGCTGGATGCAGTGCTGCAAGTGGGATCTCACAGGAGCAGGGTAGAGGGAGAGAATCACCTCACTCAACCTGCTGGTCACACTCCTTTTCATGCCACCCAGGCTTTCTGGGCTGCAAAGCATGTTGCTGGTTCACATCCAGTTTTTCATCCACCAGTATCCTCAGTCCTTCTTCACAGAGCTGCTCTCAATCCCTTCATCCCCCAGACTGCACTGCTATTGGAGATTACCCTGACACAGGTGCAGGACCTTGCACCTGGCCTTGTTGAACCTCATGAGGCTCACATGGGTCCAGCTCCTCAAGCCTGTCCATGTTATGCTGGATGGCATTCCTTCTGTTTACCAAATCAACTGCATCACTAAGCTTGGTGTCATCAACAAAATTTCCGAGGGTGCACACAGTCCCACTATGTCATTAATAAATACATTGAACAGTACTGGCACCAGTACCGAAGCTTGAGGGACAGCGCTTGTTACTGATCTCCAAGTACTGACCAGCACTTGAATACTGAGATGTTGACTTTAGCTGGATGAAGCCATCCAGCCAGTTCATTAGCCATTGTATAGTCTATCCATCAAATTCAACTGTCTCCAAATTAGAGGCAAGAATGTTGTGGGGAATGAAATGAAAAACCTTGCAGAAGTCCAGGTAGTCTGCTTCTGGTAAGCCTGGAGTGACTCATTCTTCACTGTGTTTCCCAAGGACATCAGAGGTCATACCAGCATTTCACTTTGTGCCTGGTGGGATCCTGCTTGCCTGGATGCTCCCTGCAGGCAGAGGTGCAGCCTCACTGGCTCTGGGCTCTTCTCTGGGCTCCTTCTGCAACTGGGAAAAGTCAGAGGATCCAGCCCACAGCAGGGAAGGAGTTAAGTGCTTGACCAGCTGCCATCTATGAGGCACTGAATTCTTTCCCTGTGCAATCCAGCAGCCAGTGTTAGGATAGCACTATATTTAGAAAGCTGATAAAGGTTTGGTGCTGACACTTGTCCTGCCCCTTGATGAAGAAGCCACAGAAAGAGTGAGAGTGGAGGGCTGATTTTCCTCCCCCAGTACCACTCCCTGCTAGGTTTCCTGCCCTCTTCACTGGACTTCGTCTCCATACCTCCAGCAGGGACCCCCAGCACAGGGGTAAGTGCCCTTTCTTTGCTCCCTCTTCTCACACTGCCCCATGAGCAGCAGCTGCTCCTCACCCACTGGTGGCACATGGCTGCAGTTCTCCCTCCTGAGGCCGGTTGCTCAGCCCTTTGGAGCCACCAGCAGCAGTCACAGTGGGGCAGTGCACAGTGGGGCAGGAGTCGCCCTGCTCGGACCCAGGGAACATCAGCTGCTGTGTTTTCATGCTCCTAACCAAGCTCTGGCCCCCTTGGTCTCTCATGCACAGGGCAGGCACAGCAGATTGCACGCAAAGGATTACAAGGACAAAGTCCAAAGGCTTGAAGTACCTTTGGCCTTGAGTTTTCAGCAGTGTTTCATTCTGGGGAGGTGAGGTCTCACGTTTCTTGCCCCCGATGCTCCTTCCAGTGTAGCTCTGGCTGTGTACAGCTCCCTTCAGCCACCATGCATGGCTGAGCCAGCCAGGGAGGGGATAGAGTTTCTTCCCTGCCACCCCTTCCTTCCTGGCCTTCCTGCACACTTACTCACAGGCAAGAAGGACATTGGTGCCTGCTGGGCAGCAGCCAGGGAGCAGCACAAGGCCTCAGGAATGGCAGGCACTCTGGCAGAGGAGCCAGTGTGGCTGCCTTGTGGCAAGGGCCCCTCACAGGGTTGTAGAAGCAAAATGTGGGAGCCCCTTCTGCCATTACCCTGCCGTCCCTGCCACCCAGATTGGCCTCCTCTGTAATGCCCTCCCTCCTGCCATGCTCCCCTTGCAGCAGATCCTCTCACAGCAGATCCTCTCACAGCTGCCATGGCCAGCAGTAGAGACTCGGACAGCGAGCAAGTGGTGCCCAGCGAGGAAGATGAGGGACCAGACGTGAAAGCTGTGCAGGCCCACTACCTCCGCAGCCCCTCACCCAGCCGGTGAGTATGTTTTGCACAGGCACTGCCACGGCCTCCTGGTAGCACAGTAATAGATCAGCTTGCCTTCCTGCCTCTTCCACCAACTCTCCTCCGCACCCACACTAGGATCAAGCGTGGATCCCAGAGTTTCTCACTTCGTTGGTGGGGTAGCATGCCAGCAGGGAGAGAGAATTCAGAGACGGGACTCCTGCACTACTTCATCCATCCTGCTAAAAGTGTACGCACACACAGTGGGGGTAAATTGCAGAAAGCATTACTACGGGGTGGTATTGTTGCTCTTCCCTGTCTCATCCTCTTACATCCACCTCCATGCTGGAATTTCTCTTCCCAAATTCAGCCCTGTCTTTCTATTTTAAGGACCTGTGGATTTTTTTATGTTGATATTAGCCTTTCCCAGCCCCTAAAAGACTGAGGGTCTTTGGATTTGGGATGCTTCAGAATCATCCTTAGCTACAGGCTTCAGGGACTAAAGAGGAGGCTGTCACAGTGCAAGCAGAAATTGAGTTACCTCAAGCAAAACAAGCATGATTAGGTGTGTTTTCTCCTAAAATAAGGAAAAATACATTAATTTGTACTCTTTTTCCTGAAACAAAATGCTCTGCAGGGCTTTCTGTACACTTTGAGATGCTTTAAGCTGAAGGCAGGGAGTGGGGATTGAAAAGAATCCGTCCCAGTGGCCCTCAACAAGTAGGAGGTTATGAAATGTTTCCCATTACCTGTGGGGCACTGCAGAAAAATAAAGACAGAGTGCTTATTTAATTTAACTAAATGTGGTTTAAAATTGTTCACTGAACTCACATACAGTAAAATCATGTATTGAACTTTGTAAATCACTCTCCTACTGCTCATCAGTCACTCAAAGTGAACGGACGAATCTCTCCTGTGTATTCCTTTGCCTTACCTTGCTTTCCCTTGCCTTCCCTTCTTTTTCCTTCTCTTTTTTTTTTTTTTTTTTTTCATCCTTTTGTCTTGCTGTCAATGTCAAGAGCAATGATGAAAATGGTAAGGTCCTTCCCAACCAGAATGAGTTACTTGAAGCATCCAGGCTTGAGCAGTTCTGTACCTGTGTGTTTCATGGATGCTTGAGGAAGCTACAGGTAAAATCTGTTGAGGCTGTAGTGGCAGATTGTTACCAACTGTTACATTTTTATTAAGCTTGGAGGCAACCTTTCCAGCAAAAGGAATTGAAGGCAGGGAATAACTGCAAATTTGTGTCAGCTCCTGTAAATGAGACTGAGACTCCCTTTGCTCATCTCATAAACTCCTTTGAAGGGCTGAAAAAGGATTACTTTCAGTCACAGTTGACAAGTGTTGGAACTCAAATGACCTAGATGAGCCCATTAAGTGGTTTTCTATGGCTATGCCCTCCATTTTGATTCTGGAGAATGAAAACAGTTAAGATCTCCACACACTTGCTGCACCCTGACTGCACGTTAATCATCCTACTGCTTTAATTAAACAAAACCACACAGTGTATTGCAAGTACTGCAAGCCTGCATTGCCAACTAGCTTCTGTGGTGGCTACAAACTTGTCCTGATGATCTGTGCCATCTATTTAGAAGGAAATCTAGAGGGTATGCATCAGGGAAAAAGCTCTGTGAAACATTTTGTTAAGATAGTCTAAATAAGAAAGATTTGCTTGGACTGTACAGGTAGACCCAGTTGGAAATACATTTGGTTTTGTGGTCCTTTTTATCTTGTAAATCACATTGTGTCAGAGAACTGCTGTCAAAGTGTTTGTGGGTTTCATATTTGTTTACTAACCTGCAGTTAGCTAGTGCTGTGTGCGTAGAAAGACTGTCCACAGATTCATGCTACGAAGTGTTCAATGAGTACTGAAGGAGAGATTCATAGGCTTCAATCTTAATGCTTGTATTGCAGCTATCACAGATAACTCAAAGGATGCTTCTCTGTTATTAGCTGACAGGAAAAAAAAAAACCAAGAGTTTTCTAGCATAATCTGTTTTGAATTGTTCAATAAATTCTAGTTAGGACAATGTTTATGTCCGTGTTAAGTGAGAGCCACTTGTGAGACTATTCCTTGTGATCCTTCCCCACCCCACTCCCAAAGCAGACACTGATCTTCTCTACCCAAAAACTCCTCCACCAGACTATTCTCTTCACATAGGACCTGTCTGCATCCTGCAAACACTGGATACCACAGCATATTTGAAGCCTGTAGTGCCACACTGGAGTGCAGGGGTTGAGGGCTGGTAGAAAAGCTGTGGCTTCCTTCTATCAGTTCCTTCTGCTCTCTTCTGGAATGGGTGAAAAGGGCTGAAGCCTGGAGATGGGATCCCAGTGGAGGGCATTTGCCTAATAGGCAGTTTGTTTGGTTGGCAGGTATTCAGTCATGTCGGATGCTGATACAGAGAGCATCTTCATGGAGCCAATCCATCTGTCATCTGCTGTGGCTGCCAAACAGATAATCAATGAAGGTAAGAGGAGATAGAGTAAAAGAAATATGTAAGTAGTAGAAACTTGAGTTGCACTTGTTTTGCCTTTCTCATCCAGAGGTCCTAAATGATAAAAAAGCCCCACCTGAGACAGAAATGAAAGCTACAAAGAAATAACAATTTACAGAAAGCTTTGGTGACTTCCTTTGAAGTTGTGAACTGAATCTGTGACAGAATCATCTTCCACAGTGATGAATACAGTTTGCTGGTTGCTCTGTAACAAATGCAATAGAACAGAATAGAATATTACACTTGGAAGGGACCTACAGTGATCATCTAGTCCAACTGCCTGACCACTTCAGGGTGATCAAAAGCTCAAGCATGTTACTAAGGGCATTGTCCAAAGGTGTGTTAAACAGTGACAGGGATGGGCCATTGATAACCTCTCTAGGAAGCCTGTTCCAGTGTTTGACCACTGTAAAGAAATGCTTCCTAGTGTCCAGCCTGAACCTCCCTTGGCACAGCTTTGAGCCATTCCTACGTGTCTTATCACTGGATAGTAGGGAGAAGAGCTCAGCACTTCCTTCTCCACTTCCCCTCCTCAGGAAGCTGTAAACTTCATTCTTCTGGAGCTAGAATGAGTGAGCCCTCAATTCCCAGGCCTTTGGCCAGTGTGGGTCTGTGTACTGAGAAGACAATTCAATATGCTCTTCCCATTACTATCCTAAGGCTTCTAGATGAGCATGTAATGCAGACATTGCAGACAGGATGGTGTGATGTTACTGAGAAAAAAAGCAACCCACAAAGAATTGACAAAGAAAGAACAAAGAATGACAAGTCATATGTTTGCATGGGTTTTACATGCTTTTAGTTACAATGTCAGTTTATTCCAGAACTGAAGACAAAGGATGCCAGTGTAGATTCAGCGTGTCCCAGGATGTTAGAGTCTGCACGGCAGCTGATGGTGGAAGATCTGTACAACCGAGTTAAAGAAAAGATTGATGACACCAGCTTGTTTAACACACCATGTGTGATGGATTTGCAGAGGGCACTTGTGAAGGACAGGCTGGAGACCCCTAGGGATGCTGTAGATGAAGTCTGGCCTAATGTCTTCATAGCAGAAAAGTGAGTGTCAGCTTTTGTCATCAAGTTGCATGAGATTCCAGTGAAGGGTCAGATGAAGGCATCTGTTATTGGAGGCATAACATGTTATTGAAGGCATAACATGTTATTGAAGGCATATCTGTTATTGAAGGCATAACATGTATTATATGCATCTAATACCTTTCATCCCCAGAGAGCTCCAAAGTGGTTTTCAGAATATACTCACAAAGATCTCTGTGCTGAAAAGTAAATACTTCTGGATTAGAATCAGCAACTTCCCTGTGCTCTTTTGATGCTTCAACAATTTGGGAGAGGAAAAGGCAAATGAGCACAAATTACACTGTTCTGGTTGGAATTGGCCCTGAAAATGGAAGTAAAGTCTTTATTATGTAAAAGAGAGTTAAAAAAGAAATGTCATATCAAATATTGAGTGGAAGTGGTTAGGTCTTCTGTACTGTGGCTTATCTGTCTGAGACACCTGTGCAAGTGACGAGACAGAATTAGTGGATATAGGGTAAAGCAACAATTATGGAGTGATAAAAATTGAGAAATAAGTAATCAGCCTGAACTTAGGATGAGTTTAAAATCAAGCTGGACTGGAAACTGCACATACAGCTCTAGTGGTGAGTGCAGGTTTCTCATTTTCTTTTCCCAGTGAGTACTGAAAAGAAATACCTGTAGAACTCTCAATGGACATTAAGGTCTGAGTGGAGCCACAGGTTAGATACAGTGTATATACAGACTGGGAGCTCTGTAGACCTGTAACAGACACTTCTACCTGAAATAGAAGCACTGATATCTAACATCTTTTTTTCCTTTCCGAAGAAGTGTTGCAGTGAATAAAAGCCGTTTGAAGAGACTGGGGATCACACATGTCTTGAATGCAGCTCATGGTACAGGTGTATACACAGGCCCAGCTTTCTACAACGGTCTGAATATCCAGTACCTGGGCATCGAAGTGGATGATTTTCCAGACATGGATATCTCCAAACACTTTCGCCCAGCTGCAGAGTTCCTTGATGAAGCACTGCTGACTTACAGGGGTAAGAGGAGGTTGCAGTGGTTCCATAGTGCTTGGGAATTAATGGGTGGAAGAGTTACTATGATGAACAGCTGATGTCACATTTGTAGTTGGGTAGAAGGCAGATACTTTGTTCTCTGTATCCATTTACAGGGAACATTTCTTGCCTGTTTCTGCCATGCCTCAATCAAAACAGGAGGGGGAAAACTAGTGAGGGGAGGCAGCCTGACTGTTCTTGCTGCAAGCCCAATGTCTTCAGACTCAAACTGGCTGTAAGGCACCGCCCTCAGCTGCTTTAAAAGTACCTTATTATTGCGAAGAGGTGAAGCCCTGGTCCAATAAATATCTTTAAAATATTGATATTATGTAATACTATATATTTATATATATTGTACACTGTGAGTTTCACTTTTGCCAGGATGCTTACTACAAAAGAACAGGCTGATTTACTAGAACAATCCAAACAGCTGGGTTGAACACCTGGGTGTACACCCAGGCTACTGTATAATTTGCTAGACTCCTCTTCCATGTCAATTGTTATTCTGTGGACCTCCAGTACATACTGCTCAATTTTTTTGCAGTTTCACTGGACAGTTAGAAATATATTTATGGAATTCAATATGAAAATGAACACCATAATCAGTGATATCACTGATACTCTTCATATATAAATTCAATGCATGTAATTTTTGTAAAGACACAACAGCTTACCTCCTAGTAGAAGTGACAGGAAGAAAAGTGAGTAGTTTTGTTAGTACATAAGAAAAGCTGAGCCAATTTTAATAGCTAACCAAGCACCATGAGGAGGCACATGGAGGAGCATCGATGTTCCTCATAACTCCTATTGCTACACTTGGCATAGTACAGGTGCTTACTGCTGCTGGCATTCATTGGCCCTTCAAATCACAAAACTAGAAAAAAATACAGTCAAGCAGGGAAGAGATGGGTTTCCCTTGGGTTAGTCTGCTGAACTGCTTTATTTAAGGGTCCTGTGAGTACCTCAGCTGACACAGGAAAGGAAACAGAGAAGCTTTGACAGAAAGCAGAGGAATGAGGTCTCCCCCTTTTGGTGAGCTTTTAGATAGACTTCACTGGCTGTTTAAAACACCTGGAAGGCAACTGAGGCTTTTGATACTAAGATAAGTGTGAAAGACATTTTGGAATTGTAGGAATAGGTTCATTAGGTAAATACTTGCAGTAACATCAGCAGGCAGAAAAGTGGTGTTTAAATTGGTTTCAGTGCAAACAGCTTAATTAAACTGGATTTTATCATACATGTAGAAACAGTAATTTCAGTTATTTGCAAGCTAGCAAATCCTCATTTACCCTCTCTTCATATTTACAAGCTTTTCTTTAGCGGTAATTTGCCATAAAAGTAACTTTAAAAAATAACTCTGTGCCAAAGCTTAGTTTTCTGAAAGAGGTGGTTCTTGTGTAAATGCTGTGAAATAAAGCATATCCTCAGCTTGGGCTCTATCCCTTGCAGTCACTGTTTGCAGAACAGTGGTTACCAGTATTTTGAGGCAGCTGTATCAACCAGTTTGTCAGAGTCAAGATCTGCTCTCTTCTGCTAGTTGCTTGGTTCTCCTGTGCTGAGATACACTATGACTCTGGCCTCCAGCCAGTCTATATGCAAATCTTTGAATGTACCTTGCAAAACAGCAGATGTGGATTCTGGAAAAAAATATAATAAAAATAATATTAAATTGTATTTCAGTCCTTTAATGTGCTGTAAAAAAAATGAAATTATTTGAGTGTCCTCCTAGTATCTTCCTAGAGGCTAATGCTGGTATTTCCTTTTTTATATATGGGGAAACTGAAGCATGGAAGGCTTAAACATCTTACCCTATGTCAGCCAGCAAGTCAAGAACAGTGTGTCACTTGTTTTTCTAATAGGTATTAACAGCTTTCTGATTATTTGGGGAAGTGAAGTGTGTAGGTGAAAATACAAATATTATTTGGTTTTAAAATGTGCCCGCCCACAACTTTTAAAACTAATGTGCTTTTTATTCATACATATCTAGATTTTATTAAGATAAAGCTAACAAATATTCAGTACTGCTTTCAGTTACTGAAACATAGCATATAATTTTTAACACTATTCAGAGAATCATTTTGTGATATATATCAGGACAACTTCTCTATGTTATTGGAAATAGCTAATTGCTTCTCTATTCAATATCTGTAGGCAAAATCCTTGTCAACAGTGAAATGGGGATCAGTCGCTCAGCTGTGCTGGTGGCTGCTTACCTGATGATCTACCACCACATGACTGTTCTGGAGGCTCTGATAACTCTGAGAAAGAAGCGTGCCATTTACCCCAATGATGGCTTTCTGAAACAGCTGAGGGATCTCAATGAGCAATTGTTGGAGGAGCGAGAGATGGAGCATACTGGAAGTGAAGAAGTCACTCCTAGTCAAAGTCCTGTTGTCAATGCAGGGACTTCTTCCCAGCCATCTGGAGCTGCGGACTCAGAAAGCATCATGGGAGCCAAAGCCTACTCCATCACAGTAGAAGAAGAGGACACCACCAGCCTGCTGGGTAGTTTAATGAGCAATTCATCAGTGGAAAAAACTAGCTGGGTTTCCAAACACTCCACCCTCATCAGTGAGGAGGAAGAGGAACAAATGTATGAGGAATGGAGGAAGAAACAAGGCCTGCCTGCAAAGGAACCAGGAGATAACCATGGTAGAAGAACATCACCAAAGCTTCTGGATCAGGAAGGGGAACAATCTGAGGAGGATGTGGAACAGACTATCCATGACTGGCAGTGCAGAAATGAGAAGTATCAAATTGAGGATCCACCTAGAGAGGAGTATGGAGATGCCAGCATGGGAAGAAGACCTTACCCACCAGGTGAATTCCATGATGTTGAACGTGTGAGCAGTTTTGAGATCCAAACCCTAAGACAACAGCTGGAAGCCAGTAGCTTAAGCAGGATGAGGAGGAGCCGCACAGGCTCTGTGTCTTCAGAGAGCACCTGGGACATGTGGAACCAAAGGCTTCTGGAGATTGAGAA
>JAVHNF010057638.1:20343-40162 GCA_034783455.1 Micropsitta finschii
TGGTAATTGCTACTAAAAAGCCTTGGATGTATAAAAATGGGCTGAATAACATGTTTGCAATATACTATGGTAGTAGGCTGCCTATGTACAAAATGTTATTTTCTGATGTTGTAAGAGGCATGCATTTTTAAGACACTGTCAGACGTTTCTAAGCCTGTCCTACATCTCTATATGTGTCATATTGCTGATCTGCTCATGCACAGTAACACTGAAAATTCCCAGAGTGTCAGGATAACCCCAAAAGGAAAATGACATTTTCCTATGTGTCCCCTTATATGCTTGCTTTCTTCCGAAACTTACCATCTTTATCATGTTCAGACATCTTTCAACAGTGTTTCAGGGCTCCCATCAAAACAGTAAAGAAAAAAGAGTTTAGTTTTGGTGGTCATAACATATAAAATGCACAGGTACCACTTACAAAAAGCTTTATTACATGGGTATGAGAGCAAACAAGGAGTCCCTCTACCTTCCTAAGCTTCTGGAGGCAGAAGGCCTAGCCGGTATCTGGCAAGGCTTTAAAATGTAGTGTTAGAATTAATGCTGCCTTTTTTTAGAATACTGTATGCTGTCTTGCAGTAGACATATACAGCATTATCTGCAATTAAACATACAAAGCAGTTCTGTACTATAAAATTGTGTGTCAAAGAGGAAAATGCGCTGGGTTTTTGGTTGTTCAGTTGGGTTTTGATATTTTAATTAAAAAAAAAATCAATGGGGTTTTAACTTCTACCTATTCTATTTAATCTTTCTTTTCTACGTTGAAGTTCTATGGAAAGTTTTGAGTTGTCCCATTCAGATTTGAGTGCAAAAGGAATGGACCAGATGGGAAAAAAACAACTCGTGCCAAGATAAACGTGGTTTTCCTGAAGTTTTTTATGTACCTTTACAAATGCAGTGTCTTAGGAGCTGAAAAATGAAAACTAGTAAAAAGGCCCTCTTCAGATCAGTCTACTGTTAGTGAATTAATTTGTCCTGCTTATGTTGCTTCCAAACCTGCAGGTTCATGCAGAGCTTCAACTGGACTGTTTTTATAATTTTGTATCTTGATATTTTAAAATGTCTTTTTCTGTAATTTATTTGCTATAACTTCAAAGTCGTGTTATATATAGCTTAGGCTTAGTAATATGTTTATATGTGGGATTTTAAAATGAATGATATACAGGTTCTTTTGAAATTACATATCTGCTTACAGACCTGCTCTGATTCTACTGCATTAGGCTTAGGATCAGGTAGCGCACTTGTAAATGGAATGGATTTTTTAATCTCTGAAGTTCCAGATTCATTAGCCATAGTATCTGTATATGTATATATATATAAATTATCCATATAAAATCTATATATCAGTCTCTAATTGTACAAAGCCGCACATCTTAAAGCAAGATGTAAATATCATAGCAGCTAGAAAGATCATTTTGCCTGTATGAGGCTAAAACTGGAAAAATCCTACTCATTGTGTATCCTTGTATTGTCTTAGTGCTGCAGAAAATGTATTTAGTTACACGGTTCTGTCTTAATAGCTTTTCATTGAAGTCTGGATTCAAGTCACCTGTGAGCTAAAATGGCTTAAGGAATTAAAAGTTTGAAATTTGGCTTTCTCTGAGCTTTTTAGCTGAACTTTGTATTACTTTATTCTCTTGTTTGAATATTCAGCCATACGATCACAGTACAGCATAGTTGTCTTGAGTAAATGTTAGTCGTGTATCTGTACGTCAGCTGTATTACTCTGACACTTGAAAACCAAAATTGCTAGTACAGGTGCAAAATTGTAGAGGCGTTAATATATAAATAGGGCTGGCCCTCCTGCTACCACAAGCCAAATGGTGCTATTCTCCAACATGACTTCGTTATTCAAAGCGTCAGTAGTAACCAGTAAAGCTGATGGATGGTATCAGGATGGAGGAATACACTAATCCAGTGCATATACAGTTTTGCCTTTGTTATTCTGAACTGAGCTCTTTGGGAAAATGCCATTTTGGCAAGTTAGCTTTTAGAGTTGGAACCTTAAATGTTGCTTTTCCCCAAAAAATAAAACCATGGAGAGGTAAAAATGTCAGGCTTTGTAGCAAGCACCCAAATGTGCTGCCAGAGCTACTAAAACAAAGGGGGTCTGCACCAGGAATAGCTGCAGTGATTTTCTTGCATTTCCGAATGGTGTCCTAATTTCATTATGCTGATGCATGCCTGCAACACCATTCAAGCCCCAGGTACTTTGTGAGCTTTGCATACTTTAAAGTTGTGGCATCCAAAAGTTTACGAAATACTAACTGTTCACTTCAAGCAAGTGAAGCCGGCAGTCAGAGATTCCCACTACTTCCAGTTCTGTAGTGCATCACTTCTAACAAAATCAAATAGGAAATTCCATACCTGGGAAGAAAGCAGCATAACCTCCTTTGTTTAAGAACTAGTAAGATAGCTGGGCAAAGACCTTAAGAGTGCAGTCACACATGTTTGAATGTTTTGCATGATTTGGATTACTGTCCCTTTTGGGTCCTGCCATCTAATGCCATTGCTTTTACCAGAAAAAGTTACTAAACTCGTGATTTTTGAAGTGGATTCACCACGTGTCACACAAAATTAATAAGAAAGTCTTAATTTTTGTGTGATAAAGCTGAAAATAAATGGTAGTTTATGACAGAATACTGTAACAAAGTTGGCAAATCTGTGTTAGTGTTTAGGCATAAAGTGAACTGATCTTGCTGATTTAAAAAAGCTTTAAAAACTGAAACAAATGCATATAGGCAGTGGTAGCACAAAGTTGGTTCTCGAAATGGAATATTTAAGTACTCTCATTAAATTTAATAACACAAAATTGCTGTAAAAATTGACCATTTCTAGGTGCTGATCTCTACATTTATTTGTTGATTTGTTTAGTTAATACCAAGTTCCTTTATGTATTGAATTTTCCGTTTCCATGTTACAGGTCTGTTACCGCAGCTATTAGGAGTAGCACCAGAGAAGGCCATAAAACTTACTGTAAGTTTGCAAATAGATTGTTTTCACATTTCTCCACATTGTAAAGTGTACCTAATTACAATTACCACGTTAGCAATTTTTATCCTTATGTGTCAGCAGCGTGGCAGAGCGTATTCCATCATTTTTGCTTGATGCAAACTTAATTACAAAAAACACAAAGCAGCTGTTTATGTCTGACTTGCGGACATCAAAAATGGCATACAATTCATGTGCAAATATATATATATACAAATGCATTTTAAGAATCTTATTGAAAACTTACTTTGGACTCGCTCCAAAATTTAACAAATTATTCAACTGTTTCAGCTCATCTGCTTATTTGTAAGTAGTGCAGGCTTTGGTTTCATTTCGTAGCAAAAATGAATAATTATTTATTGGACTTGGAGAACTTCTGGCTTTGTATCTCCATGTGGTCCTGTATGTTTAATTTTAGCACAACAGGAGATACTATAAGCATGTAGTGAAATGTCAGTAAGAAAGGAACTTGTTGCATGCATTTTTTTTCCCCCTAAATGTTCTGTTTCTGTAATTCTGCCGTTTCTTGGATGATTTTAAGAGTAATTTCTTATAACCCAATTTTAATGTATTTTTTATTAGCCCATAAGCTAGTATTCACCGAAGCTAGTAGTATGCATTTAAAAAAAAGAAAGGTACGTAATACTACTAATTTAATTACTGTTGTGTTAAAATTTATTATTGGACATTCTGATATTAATTTGAAATGATATTTAAATTTGTAAACACAGTGAGCTTTTCTAAAATCCTATTTTATCATTAATTTTCATATAATTTTATTTAGTGATTGGTATATTTTTTCAATAGTGAATATTTGTAATTAAGATGCAGATCTTTGTTAGAAAAACATAGCTTTACAGTATTTCATTTAAGATCTAAGATCTGTTTGGCTTATTAGTTTGGAAGCTTCATGGATGTATTTGCATTTTCAGTAGCACAGAATTTGCAGCTAACGAGTGTTTTCTCCAACCTTTTAATTTATCAGCTTTCATAAATGTTTGTTTTTTAAAGGTTAATGATTTTGTGAGAGATAAGTTTATGACTAAAGATGGCTCTGTCCCACTGGCTGCAGAAATTCTTGCTGGTGGCTGTGTAAGTATCTTTCATTTCCTTCATCTGAGATTCATGAAAGTGCTTAGTGTAAGATTAACTATGTGGACTAAGGCTTCTGTTTAACCACAGATCCTGTTCAAGAGCAGACTCTTCTAGAGCATCTCAATTCTTTCCTAGATAGGCCAGCCATTCTTGATGAAAGGGTAAATGTTTCTGTGCATCGTGCCTTTTAACTGTGCTATATAATTCTCACAGCTTAGAGTTGTTTCCTTAATAAAGAATGTGTCTTTATGCATGTTGGCTGTAGCTTATGGCCTAAATAGAATTCATGCTAACCTTTCCAGAAGTTAATCATTAGTTACTACTTTGTAGCACCCACTCTGCCACGTCACTTCTTTCCTGATGTGTTATTGCACCCACTAATTTTCACTTTTTGCAGTGATACTGGCTTTTTGAAATGGCAAAATCTACTCATGCTTCTTTGAGTTCATAGCAGACGTAGGCTGTGTGATCTTAACTCAGTACATACTGCATTCCTGAATGTAGGCTGTATTTAAAACCCACTAAGTTTTTAAGAGTGTTTTGCTTGCACAAAGTAGTATCTTAATGAACAACTGGCATACTACTGGGTAAGTGATAATACTTCACAGTTTGGTCTAGTTCTGTCTGTTCATATTACAGCTTACTTTATCTGGTGTATTGATTTTGTTCAAGCAAATGTAAATACTTTGGGTAAAATGAATAGTTTTTCAAAGACCAGTGCACTTTACAGATAAAGAACACTGTTTATTTAAACCGGCTTTGATCACTGGGGCAGAGCAATGTTGGTATATTTTCAATCTATCTTTGTTTCTGCTGTCATAAGACTGATGAGGTCACATTTTCAAGCAGCTTCTACCTGTGTTAAAAACTACAGTGAGCAGCAACTTAAAAACAAATGCTTGTGTCTTAACCTCAGTAGGTGCAGAGATTTGTGCTGTCTGTGCTTGCAGAGTGCATACTACGATTATCTGAGCCTCAGGGTGCAGTGGCTCGGCTGCGTTGCAGGCTGAGAAGCCCTGGCTTTCTGTAATTCTCAGGAGATGGGGCAGGATTTGGCTGCTGTCTCACTGCTCCTTCTGTTTGATCACTGACCTGTGGTAGACTGCCAGGTAGGATCCCCTTGTTCTGTAACTTTAGGAGCATTCAGGGGAGAAAGAAAAAAAGAAGGGGAGGGAGAGAAGAATGTGGGTCTCTAAAGCCCTAAATAAAAAGCATGTTGTAAATGAAGGAAAAATGCAATAAAGCGCTTGCAGAGTAAAAAGTGTTTGCCCCTTACACTAATAAAATGTCTTATGAACATAGCAGCCATAGAGAATTCAGCAAAAATTTCATTTAAAATGTCATTTGATCTAGAGTTTTTATTTTTACAGACTGCCGTGAATTTTTTAATGCAGTACAAAAAGCACTCTTTACAGAGAGCTGTCATTCATGAGAATGCTGCAGCAAGCTTTTTGCCAGTAGTTCATTGTAAACTAAGGGTCTGCTTTAAGAGATAGGTGGTTTGAGACGTATTTTAAATGCGCTGTAAATGTTGGCTTGTCCTATTTGGTATTTAAAATATATATATTAACAACGAGATGCTGCATAAAGTTGTAGCAGTAGACGTGCGGTGGCAGAATGCCCTGAGTTTTCTTTTAACTGGAGTGTTCCACTTAAGGGCATAGTCTAGTGCCAGGTAGATAGGTTGCAACTTGTCTTTTCTGCAGGTGGTCTTTGGCTTTGTTGGGGTTGGGTTTTTTTTTGGTTGTTGTTAATTTTGGTGGTTTTTATTTTTTTTTGTAATTTTAAACCCAATTCAGACCAGCAGCAGAGACTCTCATTACAAGTGGTGCCGAGTGTTTCGGGGTGAATTTTTCCCTCATGGTGTAAATACATGCGTGAAAGACACGGGTTTTCCTATAGCTTTCAGCCTTGTATTGGCCTAACCTCTTGTCCCTGTTTAAGCCAACGTGAAACCTGCAATTTCACCGTGGAAACAATAAGGACACCGTTGAATGCTTTTGAAAAATTTCAGCCTTGGATTTTTACCTCATTTCACGATGTGGTAATCGCATGTGTGGGAGGCAAGAAGACAGGAGTGCATGATGTGTTAGAGTCTAAAAAGGGGCAACCAACTAAGATGAATTTCGTAAAAGACACCTGCCCTATCACCTTTCTGCTTTCCACGTCTAATTCTCTAATTCTCTAATTCTCAGCTGTGATTGTGTTAGAAACACAGATGTTAAATTTTCCTTCTTGTGCGATTCTGTTTCCTTGGAATGTATTCATTGCTTATGCAAGGGCTTTGTGCTGGGGTGCGTGCTGGATTTTAATGTTTTAAATACCAGCCCTGTGAGTACAGTATAGCGTTAATACCTAAGACAGGGAGAACAAGCAGATACTTGGATGGTTTGGGTCGTTCAGTAACACAAAGGGCTTTGAAGGGGTCAGTATCACCTGTGTAGCTCCACTCCACTGTTTGCCCAACCATTGCCAGGCGTTGACTTTTAAGTCCCCAAGGAGTTAGCTTTGCATCATAATTACTGAGAATTAGTACACATGGCTGACTTTTGCACTTGTAACTAAAGCTGATTGTTTCATTGAACAAGCCTTTTTCTGTTTTGTAAACTGTTTTCTCTCAAAAGAAAAAAAAAAAAAGAAAGAAGAAAAGAAGAAAATAGATCTTTTTACTTCATGACCTTGCGGCACTTAGTTCAGTTAACAGCCTGTTTCATAGCTTTTTATTATGTAAAGATGAAAGTGATAGATTGGTTGAGATTTTTTTTGAGACCTCCCAGAATATAATTTGAAGTGTAACCTTTATATTTTTATACAGACTCTGAAGGAGGGTTGCTATGTAAATTACTAACTCGCAGTTTCTGTTCCCTTTGTAAGAAATTTTCCTAGTGACTTTGGTATTTGTTACCCATAAATACATATATGTAACTTCCCGATTTACACAATGCCTGACACCCACCATGAACTCTGTGCATTTAGGTTTCTCATCACTCATGCGAATCCTATATAGTTCTTCTTATTATTAGACTACTAAAAAGCTTCAGTTCCAAGTCATAATGTAGTGATACTGCAGGGCTGGGATCTTCTGAGTGTCTAAACCACAAATCTGACTTAACCTCCTTTAATGAAAAAGTGCACAAATGTGCTAGGTTTGATTTCTGCTAATGCTGTTAACTTACCTTCAGGGATTCTTTAATAAGAGGATGCTCTTGGGTAAGCTGTAAGTACAACTTGAAATCTTTTCTTGTACAGTGGTAATAATCTTGAAGTTTCTGTAACCTTTTTTCATGGTCTTTTTATTTTATCATTGTAAATACAAAACAGGCACTAGCCATACTGAGTTTAGCTGCTTGCTTCTTTTAAACTTAATTCACAGAAAGCTTCTGTTAAAAGTAACCCGATTTTTTCTCTTTTTTTTTGATACAGCAGAGGCCATTATTCTTTTATTTTGAGTTATATTAACAGATTGAAAACGCTCTTTGTAGATGTGGCATAAATATTATTTTGGAGGTTTTGATGTGTTGGCTTTAACACTAAGCTTTTAGGTGAGATGGTCACGTTGCTTAGTTCCCTAAATAAAACAGCTTCACATTTAATTGAAAAGATTATGTTGTGTGTCTGGAAGTAACAAGGAAAAAGATGCAAACATGCAAAATAAAGAGTGATCATAAAACACAAAATACAAAGGAAAGCAGAAGAAGTATTATAGTGTGACTAAAAGAAATAGCTATGTAATACATTGCCCTGTCTGCATATGTTAATGCAATTCTATAGGTAAATCAAAGGCTTTATTTCCAGCAAGAAAAGAGAAAACCATTTTGGTTTATTAACCTTTCCTTGTGCTTTCCCTCCCCTTTCCGAGCACACACAGTCCTTTCCTTCCCAGCTGCTCAGTGTGTGCTCACTATTAGCCAGTTTAAATCATGTAGCACAGTACAATTACAGACCCTGTACAGATCTGCTTTTATTTAAATTGTCAAGACAATTTTAGGCATATTTCTGGAGACTTTATAGTAATCATAATAAAGTTAAAACATACTGGACCAGCTTGGACAACCTTAATCCTGCTATGGAACATAAAATTTACATATGGTTAAGATGGAGTTCATCTAGAAGGTGCAAAATCCTGTCCAGAATTAATTTTTATAAAGGAATATGATGTGAAATTCCAGATCAATTGTGCCAAATAACTGATCCAGTGCAAATAGTTTTATTGAGCTACTTACAACGTTTATGTTTCATAAAGTAATAAAGATAAGTCTGCATCTGAGCTGCATTTGCTCTGTGGCATTAAAGTATAGGTAGAGGGTGTATGGACTGCTGTTCCCACACTTCTTACATCTCTTGCAATAGTGCAGACATTTCGAAGTTGTAGGCTAAAGGAGACAGAAGGTGTCATTTTTGTTTTCATTGTTCAGAAACCTATATGTAATAAAATTCTGTGCTGTTTGGCAAGGGAGGCTGAGCAATAGGGAAAGTGAAACCGAGCATCATGTGTACCAGGGGGAAAAAAATCTCTGCATGTATATCTGTTAAAACAAAAAAGGAAGTAACAATTGCTATCACAAAGAAAAGTTTTGGTATAGTTTATGGAGATAGTTGAGTAATGATGGTCGTCTTGGTGATTGCTCATATTATATTTGAAAGCAAATGGCATGCATCTTTTGAACACTGAACAGATTTATTCTCAGAGGTCTGTTCTCCCTGTAGTCAGGGAATCTAACTTCCATTACTTTCAAGGAGAATTCTACCTGCATGTGTAAAAGCCCAGCGTTCACATTTCTTGTTTAAGGAAAAGTTCAAAAGCTCCTAAATACATTTTTTTCCTTGCTTAAATTTAAGGCTATTTTCTTTTTACGTGAAATTGATGTTGTTAGATAAATTAATTAGATTTAAAGTCTGTTTAATATAATTACTGTAATGTAACTGAATATACTATAATTAATTAGTCATTTTTACAGTGTAGTATTCTGAACCACTGTAATTGTAGCTATTTTTAGCATACTGAAAATACTTTAAACTAGTTGTAAACTTTTGTCACAAAAATCCCAGGCTAGATCTGGACTTAAATTTAACTTCACGTTTCCAAACCTGTAGTACTTCAACACTGCTCTGTTTTAATTGTCTCTGATTAGTTTTCAGCTAATCTTCGATTTAAACCTTAAAGTGAAGTTTCGGAAAGCAACATACAGTAACATGATAGCCCTTCCAAGAGGTTGTACCAAAGGGTGGGGAAGTTCCTGGTGTAGAGTTCCTGCTTTTCTTTGACCTCACCCCATATTTCCTTGCAGGTTTGGATGTTTTAAAAAGTAGTCTGCTGAGATTTTCACCAGTGATACCTGTTCAAACTGGCCTTTCCTGAAAGCAGTGAGGAGTTGTGCAGAGCCCGATTTCACTCTGTTTTGGATTTTTCTTTCTAATTTTAACTTTTCCCAAAGGTGTTCTCCCATAACAAATGAGAGGTACTTTCCCGTTTTGCCTCCTTTTCCTTTCCCTTCTCCCCTGAAAAATAAGAGAGAGATCGGGTTGGGTGGGGGGGTGAGAGGGCAGAACTGTTCAAACTGTAAAACAAAGCAGGGATGAGTAGGTTTAAATTGAGATGTTTCTGATTGAAGATCTGAACAATTCTGAACTCTTAAAGTCCATTTTTTTCCAACAAACATACTTAAGAGTCTTTCTAAATTGAAATGTATTCTTTGTTTTCCCTATTGTATTAGAAATAACGACTGCAAAATTTTATAGAACTATACATTACAGTCTAAAACATATATTTTGTTTTAATAATTATATTTTATTACACATCCCTTTCTCCTATTACCCCTTCTTTTACTGGCAGTAAAGTATTTTAGTGCTTACCAGTGCAGGTTAAAAAAAAAGAACAACCCAAAAAACAAAGCCTCGAACTCAAATCAGGAATTACAATCTAGCTTTCTGTGAGAAAAGGGAAGATATTTATGATGTCACAGTAATTTATGATGTGATCAAGAAATAATGGGCCACAGTTTTAATACAGCTACCATGCCTTAAGACTTGAAAGGTCTGTAAATCATTAAATGATTCTACAACCAGTCAAAATAGACAAGTAGAGCAGACAGAGCCAAATGTTAACATATTTGACAGGTCTGTAACTTAATTGCTTTTATAATGCCAATCAAGTAGGCTCCACTTTGATTTTTTGGCTAAGCTTCTGAGAACTGAATTACCTTTAACGTGGAAAATATGAAATCCACGGTTTTAATTTTTTTCCCACTGCAAACTTGGTCAGTGCTTATAACCAAACCATGCTGGTGTTTGTTTCTGTTTAGCCAGGTCATTAGTACACTGTTGCAGGACAATCGTCAAAACTTGTATCTGAGTCCTGGAAACCCGTCTGGAGCAGTAGCAGGAATATACTCCTGTTCAGACGAATTGCAGTTCTACTTATGAGCACATTTACATGAGCGTTTGAGAGAGCTTGCTTTGAATTTTAGGTATACTTGGGCATTAACAGGACTCTGATTCTAGCAGCATTCACTGCCCAAAGTAAAACCTTAGGCAGACCAAGAGAAGCCTGTCCTCGGAAGGCAAGAGAGATTAGCTGGAGAAAAACACTGTTCTGCCTGAGCAGCATGAAAGCTGTTTCTTTGCTAGCCTGGTCAGGGTAGTGAAAAGCAGATGATTGAGGGCTCAGGAAATCTCCTCATGATCTGAAGAAAAGGTATTTACTATATGAACTCCCATTGCTAAAGAGCATTATCAGAATCCTGTATTGATAGGAGCGTAGATGAGAGGACACAAAATAGCATGAGATGGCTTGTCTGGGTTTTTTGAAGCCTGGCTTTATTGGGAAAAAAAAAGATAACATAGAACCAAGCTTCTGAGAACCCAGTATGCTTTGCCCTTGACGTGCAGTGCCACATAATTGAGGTTGTCACCTTTGAAATCTGTAAACCAGTCACTTTGGACAGATGTCTGTTACTCGGTAGCTCTCGTGGTAACAGGCAGCAGCTCAGCGTAATTCATCTGATGCTCTTGGGATCTTTTGCCATACAAACACCAAGACTTTCAGAGGTAGTTTGAAGCACTGCAGTGGCACTCCATAAATCTGGCTTCTAAGCCTTGTTCTGTTGTAGAGTTAGTATGTGATTTTGTGGTAAATCACCGAATAGTCCTGTGTGTAAGTTGCCCTTTATTACCCAGTGAGGATGGTAATTCTTCTGTTCTTGCATTTTTTATTTAGATTTTTATTATTATTATTATTATTATTATTATTATTATTATTATTATTATTTGTCCTTTTTACGACAGGGAACAATACTTTGTGTCTGCACAATGCTTAGCATTTCAGGAACCTTGACTTCAATTAGGATTAATGGACGCTAGCAAATGCACAGGAAAACAAGCTGCAACTGGCAAGGAATAAAGGCCTGGGACAGTGTATAATATTCAGTATGACTGAATGTGATAAAGAGTTAACTAAAAATTTTGTAACTTGCACCTGCTTGTTTTTCTGTAAATTGAATGAGTAACCAAGGCACTGTGGACAATTTCTTTTGCAGAGGTTGATTTTGGATAATTGTATAATGTGTTGCTTATGTATTTTAATGGTTACCATAATTGCTATCCCTGGGTGATATTGTTGGGAAATATTAACATTCTAACAGCAGTGGTAATCCTTTCTCCATCCATGAAACCTTAAAAGGCGATGTGTGACAAGTTGGATGGGATGGAGAAGAAAGATCTAGGCTGGCCCTAAATTCTCTTAGCTGAGAACAGGAAAAAGGCTTTGATTTGAAGTAGGTAATAAGGTTAATTAAAAGCACAAGAACAGCTGATGGACAATAATGGTGAAAGGAAAAGAATGTAGTACTCTCTTGTTGGGATAGAAACCACAGAATTTTCTTCCAGAATTGCAAGCTGTATTGTCTTTAGAAGCTACACTGAAGCTTTCAAATGAAGATGTGAAAGCCTTAGAAGAGCTGGGTCCGGTACACTCATTACTTATCTAATCTCATAAGTGCACAAAATGTAGCTACATTAAAAAGAACAGGAATTTTTGTGTCTTAGTGTAATGGGGGTGTGTGTTTGTGTGAAAATCTGTTTATTTTCCAGTGAAGTTTGTTGCAAAATTATTTAAACACATGAAGAGATAGAAAACATTCCAAGTTCTTAAACTGGAGTGTTGTTAAGTGGTTGTTATTAAACTAAGGGTTTGTGTTTTCCTTTTCACTACAGAGTGGGTTTTATTTCCCTATGGACAAAAACGAAAAAAAGAGAAAGCCACCTCAATGATTTCTACTTCTCCCTTCCGTTCAGTAAAGTAGGAAATTAGGAGGCATGTGATGGTACTGTATTACTGTACAAGACTATACTGCCATCGAGAGGTGTTGGGTGATATCATACCAAGTGCAGAGCTGAAGAACTGCAAAAATGAGGAAAACAAACAAACAACCCAGCTTGTTTTTAAAAATTCACATGTGTGGGTGCATTGCCAGCTGTTCATTTGTTAAAACACATTGAACTCGTACAGGTATGCCTGTTCCTAGCTGTGTGTCTGAGGAGCTTTTTGGATGATGGAGGTATTTCCCATTTGTTCTCTTGCTTTATATCAAACAAGGACATAAGTGCTTGTGATTAGGTCAAATGTTAAATTCTTTCAGAATCATATGAGCCCTTTGTGGGCCCTTACAAATAATTATCTCTGCAGTACCTCTAGGTATCTATTCCTATAAATAGCTCAAAATTGCAGTTTTTATTTTAATCACATGATAATAACTGAAAAGTAATAGATTTGCTTTTATAGCCAGATCATTTGTTTCTTTAGAAAATGATTGGAAGAGATGATAAGGGATTTAGATTTGAGGCTATTTGGGTTTGTAACTAAAGTATAGAAAAATTGCTGTTACTGGAAACTATCCGTATTAAACAGTTGACGAAGCTGATTTTTGTGACACTTAGTGGAGCAGTCATTAAGCTTGAGCAGCCTGAACTTACACTGTGTTTATTCTGGCCAGAAGGACTAGTTTTTTTTAAATGCAGACCTTTGGGAGCACATTTCAGGATTCTAAAATGAGATACACTTTCAGCTGCAAAAGTCATCTTTTGACCGAACAGAATGAATGAGCAGGATGGTATGATGTGCTGATGATGGTTTGTCTGTTTCTTTCAGTAACATTTATACCAGCACCTTGAGCAGACTGGAGAAAAGATAGGTTGATGAGATTTCTTTCATTGCATTCACTATGCAAATAGTCAGAAAAAAGACAGAAGCAATGCTGTTGTGATTCAAGCTACTGATTTGGAGATCAGGATATCATGAGACTCTTACAAGTTGTGTGTGTTTCCGTACAATTAACCCCTTTACTTCAAACCCCCTTCTTGTAAAACCAGAGGCATTGTACTTTCCTCACAGGAGCACTGGGAGGAAATACCATTAATATTTATGAGACACTTGCATGCTATGGTGATGAGTAACACAATAGGAGTTACCAGTACTAGATAAGCAAGAAATCATTTCATTAGAGAGTATAGTAGCCATCTCTGGTTTGCTTCCCCCCCGTTTTAGGAGTAAGGAGCTGCAGTTACCAGCACAGATGGTTAAATAATAGAGTGATAAAAGCTCCCTGCCAGGCAGCTATACTTGTTACTGCTGAACTGCCTTTGCACGGGCTGATAAAGCAGCTTTCCTATCCATCACAAAGCAGGCAGGTGGTAGAAACCCTCCTACTGAGACCCTCTGTCAGGTATTGTCTGGCTCATCGCTTTCAGTTATTCACAATTTGATTTTTGGAGTATATCTTTGATCAAATTCAGAGGATGACTGAGGTTGTTCAGGGAGTTCTGCACTAATACCCGGACAGTTCCATGGAAAGACTTCATGGGAAATTTCCAGTGTCTTGCTTCAAAACTGGCCGTCTTTCTGGTAATGCCTGCTGCATGCAGCTCTCAGGTGTTCTAAAAATCTGAATGCAGCAAGCTTGATTGTATAGTAGGTAAATAATAGCATCCCCATTTTTCAGATGGCGAGAGGAAGTCTTTTATGATTTACCCAGAGCCACAAACACCTACTGCTGCAAGTGTCGAAGTGGCTGGGTCAGATATGCAGACGTACGCATTTATATGTGCTAGCACCTTGAAGTACTGTTTGAATTCAGGAATTATTTGCCTTTGTTCTCCTTTAAAATCAGATAGATGTTTCTATTTCCGTTCTTTAAATATGGCATTCGCTTAAACATTTTTATAGATTTAAATGTTAAAAAACATTTTAATAGATTTTTAAATTGCTCAGTGTTCTGGCGCATTAATATTAATAATAGTAACAGTAATAATAATAATACATTAAACTTGATTTTGTTGTCATCTTTTAAATTTTAATATGGTTTTCCCGTAGTGAAAATTGAAGGAACACTTCCCATGGAGTCATGGTACAATGAACTTCAAGAATATCATACTGAGGAAAAGTAGTTTATTTGTTCTAACATAGATCAGTTGGTAGTAGCTTGTAAGTAGTGTGTTTTGAAGGAGGGCTCTGGTATGGCAAACTTGCAAATGAACATTATCACCTGCAGTTGGGATTTTTTCCTTTTAAGAAGAAAATACGTGTGATGGCATGTGTGAATGCTTAATATTTGTGTTACATAGAGCAAAACGTTTATTTTATAGGCATTTGTAATTCACCATGAGGACAAGTGAAAGAAACAGTTGGTTTGGTTTTTTCTGAATGCTTGCTTAATATGTTTCAGTTTCAGTGCAAAACTAGAGTCAGCATATGTGCCAAATAATTTATCAGTCTAATTTCTGATGGCAACAAGAATAGCAGTTTTATACGTACCAGAATTCTGGTTTGGTAAAAGCAGTTAAATTAAATTATGCCAATTTGAAAGTCAAAACCAGTTGAGTTACACAAGAGCATGCTTTTTCTGGTCAAAATAGGAAACATTTGGGATATTTTGGGGGTTATGTAAAGACTTTAATTTGTAACCACACTGTGTATGCTCAGTCTAAGTGATAGGCAGGAATAGTTGTTCGTGCGATTTGCTGTTTCTTCAGCACATTATTTAAACCATATTACTGCGCATATTTTTTATTTTGAATGATAGTTAATCTGAGCTATGATTAATTCTTTGAACATTTGGATAATTTAAAAAAGATGTGCACATAGTGTTTACATACTAGACATGGCTAGATGCAAGTGCTTTTATATGCAGCTCATTTCGTTTCAGTCATTACCTGCTAGGAAAAAAAAACCCCGTTGTTTTGTGGTGGGGAGGGTGAGGGTTGCCCTTTGAATAGTTTGTGTGGTTTCAGAACCTAAAGAAGGGCATAGCTGTTGGGCCACGGAATTAAGAAATTAAGAGAAGTTAGAATGACAGTCTGTTGAATTTGGGCCAGATGCGATTTGAATGAGTATGTTTTGAATACACTTAGGGAACCTTCATGTTACCTTTCTTTCCCCTGTTTCAAATGTTTAACTCGGGATCTGTTAGTGGAGCAGAAAGGTTATGCCCTGTATTACATATTGTGAGATGAACTTTATGGGAACTGGTGGGGAGTCTGAAATGACTGCCACTGTTGTGTTTTAGGTGTAACTTTCAAAATTGATTGAGTGACGTCTTCCCAACAATCGGAGACTGACACAGTAACAACATTTAGTGGTTCTTGATTAATAGAATCCTTCAGACCTTCTTTTCTTTATTACCTGGTGCATAAATAATGATGAGCTCAGACTCTTGAATCGGACCTCATTTTATGCACTGAAGCTGGTAGTTCAGTTGGGTTTTTAAAAAGGTACAGTATACCTGATGTTCTGGTCTTAGGAATCCATGTGTTCTTTGTTTTATGAAGTCATGCCGAAATTAAAAAAGCTTCTGCCAGACTTTTGCTCTTCAATAGTATGTTTTCACTTTCTGTGTACTGGCATGCACATCTCACTTTCTTTACTTAGTTACTAATTTTGCCTTTCACTTTGTTACTTGCTTTACAGTGTTCCTGGCTTGTCAGGATTGTATAACTTTGTCTTGGTGAATGTATTCTTGCAGGAGGACCTGGTGTCTGTCTTATGTACTGCAGTGTCCTGCAGTGGCTGACTGTCCTGGGTCACACTCACCTGCTTCCTCTCTGTTTTCCCTGACCACTCATCTCATAGTGGGATGTGTTTCTTACCTGGTGAACTACAGTTCATCAACTACTAATACACTAAAACTCTTGTCTGCTAATAGCTTAACCAACTACAGCAGGATTAAAAATGTCTTCTCTTAAATGTAACAGGATGTAGGCTACGAATAATGTCACACATTAATGTATTGCCTTCCACTTCTAATTTCAGGCTGGAGGTTCTCAAGTGATCTTTACCAATCCACTGGAAATTGTCAAGATTCGATTACAGGTGGCTGGAGAAATTACTACTGGTCCACGAGTTAGTGCCCTCAGTGTATTACGGGACTTAGGCTTCTTTGGTCTTTACAAGGTATGGATTTTTTATAAATATATGAATTAAAATCCAATTATGAATATTTCAAATCAAAGTATCATTTCATTGCTCTCACAAACTTTCATAGGTGGACATAATTGTGCTTTAAAAACATTCTGCCTTGTTGTATCTTCAGTTTTCATTTCTGAGAGAAGAAAATGTCTGGTTTTAAGAGTGTGATTTTTGTGAGTCTTACTATGATTTCTTTTCTCACTTCAGCAGGTGTAAGTATTGTTCTCTGAGGATTAGTTTGTCAATTCTGATACTCTGCCCGGTGTAAAAATAAACTTATTTTTCATCTACTTCATGATATAGGGATTACAGTTTTGGAGCTGTGCTTTTTCTCTTGTGTGTTTGGTTCAGCAGTTTTCTCAGATGTCATTGTTAATTTGGTGATGGGAATTAATTGCATCACAGTAATAGTGAGGAAACACAGACAATGGGAGCCCCACATAAAAATATATAAAAATTACTCCTAAAGCAAGCTTCTTCTTGTTACTTTAGAAGAATATTGCAACAAATAATATCAGAAAAAGCTGCTTTTATGAATATATACTACAAACTCTACATTCTGCTTTCTGCATTACTGTCCTCACATAGATACATAAATATGTAGAAATAAAGTTAGGTTTAATGGCTGCAGCAGGATTAGAAACATCTTCTGTTTAATAGGATGTATGCTGCAGATAATATAAAGGATTAACATACTGCCTTGTACTTTGAGATGAAGGAGACAAGATACAGGGAGTATGAAAGGTCTTGGAGTACTCTGAGATAGCCATTACATGCAGTATTGAAACAAAAACTATAAGAAATGCCATATACTGCAGAGCACCATGTGGTGTTTGTCCACATTCTGCAGCCTGCTTCTTGGGAGGAAGCTTTCACATCACTTGTTTGTGTCAGTATTTCCAGTGCAGCAGGCAGTATTCCTCTATTCCTTATTTACAGCAGTGCATCTGTAAATTGAAGATTCTTCAAAACCCACCAAATGAGCTTCATCCCCCTCCTCCACAATATTTAAATTCCATCTCCATTTTTAAGCATCCAGTCCTTTTGAATTGTTCTGTTAACATTACAAAGAGGGAGCCTGCTCACAAATAGATGTATGTATGTTTTGGCCTGGAGAGAACTTGCAGGTCTGAATAGGATTTAATGAGGAGTTGTTTTTCCCTTTAAATTGACTTGCTAATTTTTTAGGTGTTTTACTGAAGCTGATGCTATTGTGTAAACTCCTGGTAAATGGCATTATAGTGTTGATCAGGTCAACATTTACAACTGAAAACATGGATATGGTAAACAGTCTGCATCCCTGAGGCTGTGCAGGAATGGAGGGCAGCTACTGATTTCTACTTGGGCTAGTAAAAATGAAACATAAAATGAGAAAGCTTGGTGAACTAGTTTACTAAAGTTAGCATTTTTTAGATTTGTTCCTTCCTTTCCCCCCCCCGAATAACTGCGCTTGGTGGCTGAACAGAATTTGCTACAGTTTTCCATTTTTAAATGGCATTCATGTCTTGGGTTATATTATGAATTAGTTCTGTTTCCTAGAGTAGATACTCAGTGAATATTGTAAGGAATACAGCTGAACAGGAGCTAGTTACAGCAATGTGTTGCATTGAAACAGGCAGTTATTTAGTATCATATGCTACACAGTTTGGTTCATTTATTAAGTCCATTTACCTCCACCAGAAAAGCCACAGAAGGGTTTTGTTTTGGTTTTACTCTTCCGTTATCTGTGTCTCTCTCACTCCTCCACCCTGCTCTTTGTGTTCATGTCCTTTTTTATGTTCAGTTTGGATTCATTGCCTACAAAAACTTGACTGATTTGACAAAACTAGAGAATTTAACCTGGTAGTCACAGTCATTCACCCAGCACAACACAGGCAATGTCAGAAGGCTTGAGCCCAATTGCAAATGGCAATCCTATCTGCTTCCTGTCCCATATGCCAGCAAGAGACCTGGTGCAGTCACATAATGATTTGGAACAAGAAACTCATGAAAGCTAAATCCTCCTCTTCATTATGGTTTAGTTTATTTTGAACTCACTCTGTAGCTCCTCAGCATGGTTGTACCCAGGCAAAGGGAGGAATGGCTTCATAGCATGGCAGACCCATCGGTCTGTATCAGAGAAGTTTTATGGTCCCCTGAGATGCTTATGGAACAGCAGCGTTAGGGCAAAGACAGTGCTCTCCTGAATGCTTGTGGTGAAGCTGATGGTGCTGGTAAGGCTAGGCAGGGAGGAATAACTCATTGCATAAAAGTCACCAGCCGCTGTAAATGCTAGCCAGAGGAGTCAATGGTCTAAAATGAATTTCAGGCAAAACTAGGTTTGGTATGTGCTACCATCTCTGGTGGTGCTTCTAGTAAATTAAGTGAGCATAATGATGAAGTGAGCCTCGAATAATAATAAATGTTCTACTAATGAGAACTGAAATATCTTGGTACATTGGAATGCTTTTACTCATAGTGAGTCATAGCTTTAAAACTATAAAACAGGAATGAGGATTTTGTGTCTTATCTCAGTACATTTCATGCTGTTCACTCTTAACATGAACAACTCTCATTTGCATCTTTAATCTTTGTTTAGCCTTGTCTTTTGTGTCTCAGAACACAGGGTTGTCTCTCAAGCCCTGAATGTACTTGCTTTAGTAGATCTAAGTAAGACATGCTGCTGTCTTGTTTTAGAAAACAGTTTTATTTGTGAATCTTGGCATTTATAGGTGTAATGGTTCTTCATGTGAGTAGTCCAGCTGTTTAAACGCTGGCCTATTTTAGCCATGATTTTGGACCAACTGATTTTCTTTTGCAAGTGTTGAAAGCAAAATTCTACATGTTTCAATTCAGTAATTTTCATTAGAAATAAATGGATGCCTTTTTTTTTCCCCTAAGTTTTCCTTAAAGAAATTGTTTTTTAAAAAATGTAAATCAATATCTAATTTCATAGTTGATAATAAAATTTTCTGTTTTCTTGTTTTCTGTTTGGTCTGGCCTGAGGCTTTTTTGTTTCTTTTGTGGTCAAAAGAAAGCAAAACCAACAAAACCTAACTACTCCATCAGTTTTTCTTCAGTTCCATAATGTTCCTCCTTTTTCACTTGACTTCTTAAAAAACCTTGTAAAACTGCTCTAAGAAGGGTTGACTGAAGTTTTGTATAGCAGTTTCCACCAATGACCAGCCAAGGCAAAACTGAATTCTTTCCTTCTCCTTTCGAATCCTCCAAACCTCTCTAGAGAAACCAAGGTTTTCCAGAGAGCAGCAGGGGAGAGTTTTAAGGGAGAAACTGCTTGTC
>JAVHNF010057638.1:79947-93558 GCA_034783455.1 Micropsitta finschii
GGCAGAGCATGAGGCTCAGAAAGTCCTTGGTCAGACTAAACATTCTGACCAGCAACTAAAAACATTGGTTTTATCAGTTCTGTTCCCAGGCTGAAAGTTAAAAACATAGCATTGCACCAGCTACTAAGGATTAAAAATGACTGCTACTGCTGAACCCAGGACAATTGCATTCCCTTCTCTCCTAGTATTGTAAGTTCTCTGTTTTTATGCAATTGGCTTTCTTCTTAGCCCTTTTCTATGTTGTAAGTTTTCTGTAGCAAAGCCTGTTTCATATCATGTTTGTGTGCTTTCCCAAGTCAAACTGAAACTAGATTTCTATTGACCCTGTTAGTGCTACTGTATTTCTACTGGGAGAACTGTCTGCAGAAACAGTATGTTGTACAGAAATTACCCTTTGCTGAAATACCACTGTCCTAGCGTTTCCATCTTAATGAAAACTCTGCAAATTGGTGTTTAGTGAGTACTATATGTAATCAAAATGAAAAATTAATTTAGTTTAGACTACTGGAGATAAAACTAATAATAATGCCATCCCACAGGGAAACCTAAATGAAAAAAATGGTTTGGTAAAGATTCCAAACTTAAGGTGGCACATCTGCAAACTAAACTAGGTAATAGGTAGCTGTATCCATAGCTGCCCTGGATAAATAATACGAGTCTTCTGTATGTGTTTATTCTAAATTGCTTTGAAAATCTCTGGCTGGTTTCTTGAGTACTATGTAGCCCTACGCTGTAGGAGGAAAAGGTAAATTTGAAAAGAAGAGGCAACTAATTTTTTTCTTCATATGTTCAGTGAATGAAAGCAGGAGGTAGCTGGGACTGCTATTTATTTCCTAGGTTAAAAATACATAAATGTGGTAAGTAAGAGAGTTTTGAACCTTTTAATTAGGGGATCTGGATTATTTGTTCTTTCCCTCAGTAATATTAGAAAACTCCTTTTCTAGAATCAGGGATCAAGACTGAAATAAACTACTCGTGTATGATTATGAAAGAAAATTTAAAACAACTTCTATTTGGCTTGGCATAGTTTACCAGAGATAGAACAAAATGAAAAGCATTTATCTCAAGACCAATATCCTTTCTGAGCTCTAGATAGGATTCTTTTATTTTTATTTTAACTGAGAGTTTTCAGAAGTCACTCCATATTTAGGTGTTGAAAAATCAAATCCATCTCTCATCCTCTAGTACATACTTGGTGATTGATACGTTGTTGCACAGTACTGACTGTTCAACTTTTATTTTACAGTGCCATTACTCTTCCTTTATTGCCAAATAGCAAGAAGATGTGGTTCTCTGAATGTAGCTGAGGTCTTCTGGCATCCAGTGTCATGTTTTTCATGTGATAAATCTACCATTTTTTTACATGAAGACTGAATAAGGTAGCTATATCTCATTTCAAGTGTTTAAATGTTTTATTTAAACTTAAATGTGAAGGGATTTACGTTAAATGGAAATTGATTCTTAGTGTATAAGGTAAAGAGGAAATGCACAAGGATGGTGGGAGGTGAAGTGCTGCATAGGCAGAATGAAAACCAGTCAGGAAAACAACTCATAAAGGTTAAGGTAAAGGCTGATAACACATTGCATATATTTTTCCTGTCTACCAGAATGTTTTCTTTCACAAGAAAAAAGCTATGTGTATATTAAAATCAAACCCCTTTAGAAAATTCAGAGTTCAAATCACAAGAGATAAGCATTATCGTGAATTGGCATTTTGAAATAAGAAGTGATTTTTTTCTTCTTCTTTTTTATTTCTTGATAAACAAAATGTCAACCCCATGAAGGCTCACCTTCTCATCAGCAGAAGTACACCCCAGTAGTACTGGAGATGTCCATCTCACAGTGTGCAGTGAGCTTCAGTGGAGGAGACCATAGAGAAAAACTAGAACTGGCCAAGATCCCTAAAACCACCCGTACTTCTTTGAGTCACAGTGCCAAATTAGTGACCAAAAGTTCACACAAAGGCTATTTAGTCCTCACTTTTCAGACTTTCTGTTTACAGCCAAAGATATATTTTCTCTTTTGCTTAAATATTTTAAAGGCTTTTTTGAATATATATGTCTCTTTTTTGTCATGTTGCACAAGCACTCGCTTCCTGTTTACATGGCTTATTAGATTTAATTCATGTTGGGCCATATAGATGATTTAATTAGAAAGTATTTTGCTTATTCTAGTTAGTGTCAATGAACTCTGAACCTGTTATTATTGTGTTTATGGCTACTAATACACTATGTGGTAATTAGCAATAAACTCTTCTGCAGAGGATATAAGTGTGATGTACCTTACTTCACATGGAAAAAAAATGAATTCAGTTATGTTGCTGGATCAATTAATTTGAAGTTCCACCCCTTGAACAGGGTAGATGTGTTGTTAAGTTCTCAAAACTGCTATATGGTTTCATTTATTTTCTTTGTGGTATCTGAAAGTCTTGTCTGTGTTTGCTGTTATGGCTTATTTTCTGCAGAGCTCTTTAATATATTTGTAGAGCTCTCATTGACAGCAAGGAAAATAAATATTGGAGTCAGTGGGATACATGCCTACCTTCAAAATGGTGACTCAACACACCCAAACAAAGGTTGGGAGATGTTTGAACAAAGTAGGCTGTGAGGGGAGGGTAGTGATGGGAGGGATTACAATTCCCTAGGATAATAAACTGTGTGAATCGGAGAATGAAATGTTCGTGGTTAAAATAAGAACAGCATTATCCTCAGTGCTACAGTAGTTTCATGTAAACTTTGTAATAAAAGTATACTTGTAGGAGGAATTCAGATGCATTTAGGGCATTATACAAGTAAAGCCTGTTTGACTAAAATTGAGGCATGTATGTGAGAATCTGAGAAACATGAGTCCCATGTGACTGGAAGGAAGGAAGAATAGTCATCGCTTTCAATGTCATCACTGAATCATAGAATGCTTTGAGTTGGAACAGACCTTAAAGCTCAGTTCCAACCCCCTGCCATGGGCAGGAACACCTTCCACTAGACCAGGTGGCTCCAAGCCATTTCTTCCTAATATCTAATCTATTTTACTTTTTCTTTTCTTATTTGTTTTGTTTTTTTTTTTTTGTTTTTTTTTTTTTAATCTATATTTGTTAGAATATTGCAATATTTATGTAAAACTGGCTATGGGATAATTAAAAAGCCTTTTCAATGAACTCTTAAATAAAACCCTCAGTGACCTGTTTGAACAGATGGGGAAACAGCACAGAGTAAGAAACTTGCACATGACTCCTGAAAATGTAAATGAAAGAGTAGAGAGCAAAGGTACCATTACTTGCCTTGAATGTTGTCTTTGAAAGTTTTCCAGTTCCTTGCCATCTGTGAGCAGAACAATTCATTGTAAAGACTTACAAAAGTTGAGGTGAGGTTTTTTCACATGCACCTACCATCCTCCACAGTGACACCTCTCACTTCCTGGCTTATTCTTTGGAATAAGCCAGGTCCTATTCACGTGTAACAATACATGATCTTTTCTCAAACTTGGATGTAGCATTCCCCAGAAGCCAAGCTTTAAGGAACCCCCAAAGCAATAATAATACCTCTCCAACATCATAGATCCATATGCGGCCTTCTGAATCACCAACAGCTACCTCCTTCCCAGCCTGGGCCCAGCGGACACGGTTGAGGGCAGAAGCTCCTTCTATGGTGACACTGGCTGTGGGAACCTGTTGAAACAATAGGAACAGGAAGGACAATACAATCACGCTGCCTGCGAACCCCAGGGTCAGTTCTGAATGTCCTGTTTAGCTGGGTGAGTCATAAGTCCCTTGGCATTGCTGGAAGTAACATGCAAACCCTCATGGTGGGGGTGAGGAAAAAAAAAGGGTTCATTGTTTCTTCAATCATATGTGCTAGAAAGAAGAAAGAGTAAGAGATTGCTTGGAACGAGCAGGGAAGACTTTTCCGTACAAAAGGGCAATAAATGGAACAGATTTTCCCTTTAACCTCAGAAACATGTGAAACCACATCTCCTTCTTTCTCAAAAGTCAGAGACTTATGACCAAGAACCAACTGAGGGTAGGCTTTGGCTTCAGTCCTGCCCTGGCTTCTGGCCTCTTGACTTGGGCCCAGACAACCTGATGGTCAGCAGACACATCCCTGTATTCATGCTGACACAGCCTTTAAATCCATACTCACCTCTGTGGCTAGATGCAGAGGTTGAAACTTAGGTGCTATGTCAGAAAAGTCCTGAGCTAGTGTGAGGACAGAGCCGCAGTGGGAAGAGCTGAACTGACATTTAGGAACTCCTACAGTGCGTTCCCACAATTCTCTTTTACATCCCCAGGAGACTTCTTCTGTTTTAAATACAGCTGGATGCTGTCTAATTTCCAAACCCCCGCCCCAAGTCAACCAACATCACAGGTGATCCACAAGAATACGTGAAGGTTCTGGTTAATGTGTGGGACGAATGAAGCAACGAACACAATCTTAGGAGCAGTATTTGTAATCTACGGCGGAATGAGGGCATCGAAAGATGCTGCAGGAGGAAGGAACTGTGTGGGTGTTTGTCCCACATAGGTAGATCACTCAGCTGATTTAGGTCACCTCACAGGACCAGTGATGGCAACCTGCAAGTCTGCTAACGCTCCACCCTGCCGCCTTTAATAGGAGAACCTGCCCGAGCAAGGAGCCCGTCGCTTGGCGTGACGGTCTTCCAGAAAATGCATTTTTTGGCTTTAATACTTTTTAGCTCTAATGCATTTTATGTCAGGGCAAACAGGACAGGATAGCTGCAAAAACAGCTCCTCCACCAGATCCATCTGTGGGAACAGGTCTCAGTCACGGGGTGAGATGGGGACAAGGGGGTGTCCCAGGATCTATAAGTGGACGTGGAATTGGAGAGTAGTTGAGGCAAAGAGAGGTAGCTGGACTAGAGTCAGGGCTGCCTCTGAGGGAGTGACAGGTACTCCTTCTGTCCTCACTGTGGGCACAATATCACAGAAGCAGGAAGAAGGCAGTTTGAGGATGGTACTAAAGCCTGGTCTGAACATGGACAAACTGACAAGATTAACAAAACCAGTATTTTGCTGTCTTCACCTCAGTTTTCCAGCCGCAGTTTTATACTGTAAGATGGGTCGGAAGATACAGGAGAAAAAGAATTTTAAACCAAACACTGTACACCTCCCATGCCAATCTCCTCCTCTGCTCTAATGCCTTCATTGTGTCCCACAGGATGAGGGACAGTGGGAAGCTGAACCTTCGCAGACCTCCCAAGACCCCTGTTATGGCTGCAGCATGTGCACAGCCACGTCAGCAGCAGGAGGAGGACTGGGAAGCAGGGCTGCCTGCCTTGCCTCTCTCCCCCCTGGAGATTCCCTGATCCTCCTTCCCCTCGCTGACCCTGACACAAGGCTGCAAAACCAAACTGGCACCTCTAGCCTGCAGAGCTAAAGCATCACCTCCACAAAGGGCTTCATGGTAGCGTCCTGAGCCCAGCATGTGAAATACAGGAGGATTTTGTTTGCAGGATGATGTAGGAATAATGCTGGATAAGAGTCACAAAGCAGATTCCATCCTCCCCCCCCCCTTTAAGAAATCATTCAAATGCAAATCAGCTACTGGACTCAAGGCCTAGGTCCTTTCCAAGGCAGCATTACCCAAAAAAGCTGGCACGCTCTAACTCCTAGACCCAAGTCTGTCACTGCTTAGTTGGGCGAGAGTCAAAGGCCTAATTCTGACATGGGGTCATTGATCCATGATAAAATCACAGTAGAAAACAAACAAGTTTTTCCACGGTGATCACCGATTTCTAAAAAAAAAAAAAAAAAGGAAAAAAAAAATAAAGAAAATTAAGACAAAGGAAAATAAAAAGCTATTTTAATTCCAGGCAAAATGAATTTCATACCATTTGGAAATGGGCTTCTTCAAACAACAACAACTAAATGCCACATTTTAGAGGACTAATCCACTAACCAGCTATGTTTCTCAGAAAACCATAGATCAAAGATATTTGTTTCATACACAGATATACACAACGTGTATTTAAGGCACTGAATTTTTCACTATGCCTTTCGGGAGGCTGAAATACATAACTCTAGAGCTGCGTTTTTGTTAATGCAGCATTCTTCCAGTGTTTCACATAAAAGCAAGCAGCGTGCATGCCACACACGGCACAACCCATCTTTATTTCAAAACCCGATGGTTTTGTAAAATCCTGTTACTATTCCACAAAGCTATCTAACATAATACAAAGCAATACTGAAACAGTCTTTAAAAATCTAAATAAAAAGCCTTTTCTCCAGTGATATGGAGAGAAGTATAGTCCGACTATAGTATCTTAAAATAGATTTGTCTGCTCTCGGTAGTGATAGGATAAATTACACATGCTTATTTTAGATTTCAAAGAGAAGTGTTTATTTCATAATGGTAGCATTATGTGTTTAAAATCACATTTGAAATACTTTATAAATTCGCTGAGGTTGGTGCTTGTCAGATTTTTAACGATTTTAAAATGAGATTTTAGCAGGTAACAGATTAAGAAAGATGCAGTCAGAAAAACCTGCATGGTAAAAATATACCTTTTATTTTCCTACTTTTATTGCTTATGTAGTGTCAAAACCTGCTTGCAAATACATCTATTAGCTGCTTCGAGAAATAGACACCATCCTCATACTTTCAAAGCTAAGGTACGGCATGGAAAAAAATAAACCCAAAACATCTGAATGGGGTATAACACAGCAGGAATAAGCAGTTTTGTAACTCAGTTTAATATCAGCCCATAGATAAGCAAGATTCATCAACAAACTAGAGACCTCCAATCTTGATCAGAAAAGAAACGTTATGGACATGTCGGTAGGAAATCGGCTTTTGGTATCCTGAAACTATCTTCAAACCCCACTGTACTAATCCCTAAAAATAATACTCGGTTTGCAAAAGAATGAAGGAGTGGATAGGATTTTTTTTTCTTTTATTGTATGCAAATGTAAAATAAAATGTGATGACTTTCATTATTGTTCCAATTTCTGGTATCCACAGATCACAAATACCCTTGCTACGTTACAGTGAGATTTTGAGAATATTTAGATAGATTAAATCTGTGGTAGTCAAATGATTTTAGTTATTTTGATCAGAAAGCATGTAGCTCTCAGGAGAAATGTCTTTAATAAATACAGGGAGCAACACTAGTGCAAACTGTGTTAGAGTTCAGAAATCTAAAGACGGCATATTGTAACTCAATCCAGGTATTTTCTTAATTGGCTTTACAAAATAAGACCTAAATAATAATGTGGCTTATTTCCCAAATTAAACAAAACCAGCCCTCATTAATAACAATCACATCTAGCTCTTCCACAGAGACTTCTATCAATAGCTAGCAGTTAAACACATTAATATACCTGTCATCTTCTGCCGTCTTCACAAATGCTTTGACATCACACATCTGACATCTGAAAGTAATAAAGTTCTAAAAAATAGGTGCTTCGAGGTTCCTTATTACAAAGGCAAAAGCGCTGACGAGGACTTTTCTGAGCAAACGGCAGTGACGACTTAAGCGGTGTAATCGATGGCAGGAATCTTGAAAACTATAAACTAATTATGAGCTACCAGATAAAGGGTAACAGCAAACAGACGGTCACTTCCAGTGTAAAACAACTGCTCACAGTTCTCCTTCAGAGGTACTTTTGCTGCTGCTCGTGCATAACAAAACCTCACATGGATTCAGAATCTGATGGTTTATCATTTATAGAGACTTCTTAATTTGTTTCATCAGTGCTCAGTAAGGAAACCAAATGGTATTTCTGCCTCCAGAGACCCACATTTGATTTGCATAAAAATACAAAGCTCGGAAATAATTCCAGTTTGATCCTTACATGAGAACTGATTTTGACTTCTTGGAATGGAAATCATTTGTGAAATCAGGGGTGGCCTTGCACACAGAAGAAAAGCAGGATTAAGCTTGAAATTAGTTTTGTTTCTGATGTTCCTTTGTATTTATATGTAAACACACTGGAAATATATCAGCAGTTTTCCACGTACAGCCTTATTATTGATGGGAGTGGGATCAAGCGGTTCACACTAACTTTTTGGAAACAAATTATGGTCTCAATGAGTCAAATGGCAAAACATCAGTTGATTTCAAACAGAGCAGGATTTCAGCCCTGGAATTAGGGGGGAAAGGGTTATTGTTTTTCTTTTTCTTCTTAAAATGCTGGGTTTTATGCTCTGTGTTTAAGCCTGCATTAATGAGAACACCTGAAGGATATGTCCCTCCCTTCCCAAAATAAATTCCAAGAAGACTCCTCCTGTATATCCTCCAGCTGTATGTGCTCTAATTAAAAAGGCTGTGCTACTTCCTGCTCAGAGCACTTCAAAAGGCCTTGCTACTCCCCTTGACAATGCAGTGCCCAGTGCTGGTTCCTCTTACCTGTCCATGCTTATTTATGGCAAGCACCACTCACTAGAAGCCATAAACTGTTCCTGTATTTTACTCTGTCTGAAACATACAGCATGTTTATGAGAAAGGGGTATTAATGGTCAACTGGTCCTAAAAAAGAAGTAAATAAATAGGGTGCGTGGGGGAAATGCTGCTGCTGGCTCTTTGGCCTTCTTTTTTGGAAATAGAAATAAACCATCAGTTAATATGTGACCTTTTCTTTTACAGTCTGTTTGTTCTTAATTTCACATGGAACTAAGTAAAAATACGCAGGATGTCAGTTGTGAAGAAGATGATGTCGACTTCATTGTGATTCCTTCGGGCTGAATACTGGTTGCTGGCCATCTGTGACTGACCTCAAGTGACCTGACAGGTTTGCTCAAAACCATTTTAGGAGGAAACTCAAATCCAGCAAAAAGAGCCAGTACCAGTGTAATTCTGCAGCATTTTTAAAAATACGAAATAGTAAGAGGAGAAAAAGGGGTGTTTGGCACGCTTAGAAAGTTACTTTTTAAAAAACACAGTATTTACTACTCAATCTTTGCAGAAAGGTCTCTGATTAATCCTTTCTCGTCAGCAAAATACAAAGGTGCAATGCTTCCTCCCCAGTGGTCCTCACTATTTACTTAATAGCAACGTAAAGAAAAGTAGCTACTTTTCGTTTGGATTTCTGCCTTTAAGTTTCACAGCAAATATTAAAGAGGAAAAAAGATGAGGGTATAAAATCACAAATAACATGCGATAAAGATGCCTTGTGCTTCGAAGACTGAAGCTGGGTAGCCAGCGACTCAGTGAGGTGAGGGCAGGCACAGTGGCACGCAGGGTTTCCGGCACGCTGGTGGCACTAGTACCGGGCTGGCAAGTTATCATCTCCAGAGGATGTGGAGCGGTGGATAAGCAGGAAGGGAAATGAGGTCTCCCACCCGAACACGAAGCACCTCCGTACTGCGGAAGGCTAGCAAAGGGCTGCCCGACAGGCCTGCGGCAGCCGTGGCTTAGTTGTGACCACCGCAGTGAGGGCATGCTGCTGTTCCTGCGTGCCAGAAACGGGGGCGGGGATGATAAAAACACGACGGAACGGGCGCGGTTTCAGAGCGCACTTTAAAATAACACTGATGGGAAGGAGTCTCCTTCCCGAGCCGGCACCGCGGCTACGTATTTGTGTTGGCTTCCCGCCGGGGGTGCCGCAGCGGGCCCTACCCACCCGTGGCAGGTACCCGAGAGCAGCAGCCCCGCCGCAGGGGAGGGAGGCGGGAGGGGAGGAGGGCGGTCAGGAGCCCCCAGCAGCGGGACCCGCCCGCCCCAACGCGCCCCCGGGCTTGGGCGGCTGCCGACGCCGGGCTCCCCGCACCCGGGGGGGGGGGACCCGGCACCCCCGCAGACCCCCGTTGGACGACGGAGGGTGCTCGGCAGCGCCGAGCCGCCGGCTCTCACAGGGTTAAGGACCCGCACGGCGCCCCGCCGCCCGCCCGCCCTCGCGTTCCCAGCGCAGGCCGCCGTCGAGCCGCCGCGCCGGCTCACCTCGGTGTCGTTATTCAGGTTCCACAGATCCAGGCGCCCCATCCCGTCCACACAGGCGAAGAGCGCGGGATGCACTGGCGACCACATGACATCGTAGACATAGTCGGCATTGTCTTCAAAGGAGTAGAGCGGCTTGTTGTGCTGTAAAGCAGAGAGCAGCATGAAGACTTCGTGGCGCTAGTGCTGCCCGGGGCTGTCTGGCGAGTCTAATTAAAAACTTTGCACATTTACAAACTGTCATAAAACTTCCCCAGATGAAAGGTCCTTGCGAAGGGTGGGACTGCGCTTTAATGGGGCAACAACTGTCCGGTGGGATAAATGAGATGCCCGGCGTGAGGGGTGTGGGACGCGAGGGTGACGGGGCGGGGGGAGCCCCCGCGGCTTCCCCCGCTCCCGGGCGGCACCCCGGCGGGGGGTGCGGGAGGCGCGGGAGGCGGTGGGCAGGGACCGGGCAGGCACCGTCGCGCCCGCCCGAGCCAACCGCGGTTGCGGTCGCAGCCGGTAATGGGGATGGTGCGATCGGCGCGGAGCGGCGCGGCGCCCTACGCGCTCCTGCGCGCACCGCGGGCGGCGCCTGCCACCTAGCGGCGGGCGGGGCGAGCGCACGCACCGCACCCGCCGCCCCGAGAGCCGGGTGGGCCGGGAGGGAAGGCTGCCGTCTGCGGCAGGCGGGAAGTCGAGGGGGAAGTTAGGAAGTGCACCAGGAATAAAGTGTAATTGTCCGTCATGAATTATTCATCGCATCTGGCTTGTCTAATTTTTGCATAATGGCTCCGCTAATCCCCGATCAATTAATGGAAAATGAAATTTGAATGATAATGAAAACTCCAGAGATGAAAGAAATTAAGTATTCTCATGGCTGGTGACAGGAATCTCAACAATGGGACTGCTCCGAGGGTCTCCCTCCCTCTCCTGCCAGCTGCCTGCGGCGGCCCCCCTGCTGCTCACGAAGACTTCTGCGGGAAATGAGGTGTCACACGGGGTGCCTCGGTCAATGTCTGAACCTCATCCACAGGGTCTCTGGGTCACATCCCTCTAGAACACACCCCAATCCCCTTTACAAAGGAAACCATCTCGTGAACAATGCAGTACATAGCCCGGTGGTACCTTCCGAACAGCAAAGCGGCTGATTGCAATATTATATCAATTCCATTTAGTGTATTATTACTTTAGAACCATAAAGCAGTCGGTTTAATCTCTATCTACAGCTGGGTCCGTGCCAGTTTTGATTCTGGTCCTCCTGAACATGGTGCTTCTTTGCTGGAAGCAAACGGATCTCTATACTGTTGCGCTTGTCAGTATTCACGTGGCGTGTTGCTATTGCAGTACTGTATGGTAAAGAATTCAGGAATACTTCTGTTCATCACAGGTGTTAAAAAAAAATATAAGAGAGATGCAATTAGATGAGTTTGTCTTTTGGAAAAATACTGGAAATACAAAGGGACTGATTCTATAGGCTAGTTTTACCTCTGCTTAAATTCACGAAAGACACTTGGAATGATTATAGGACCAGGGCCCAGATTTTCATGAGTGGCTTAATGTTTTTGTGCATTTCATAAGAATAGTAAACGTACTTGTTTTGTGTGGAAATAGGATGAAACTAGAGCCTAGGCTTTAGTACCTCAAATTTATACAACATTTTTATTGCTTTTCCAAAGCTGGAGTCTTGCAAAAAGAAAAGGAAAAAAAATTGCAAGAATATTTTCTTACCTAAACAAGGTCTTGTTCTCCAAACACGTATGTCTCTCCTTCATATATTGTCAGTACCAGTGAAATTACTTACACATATTAATGGAATTACTTATATGCCTGTGCTAAAGCATTTTGCAGGGTTGAGGGCCAAATGAAGACAGCTTTTGAAGAGGCAAGGGTGTTTGAGAGGAAACGTCAAAGTGAATGTACAGCTGTGAGCTGGGAAATAGTATTTAGAGTGGGCCATGCAGATCCACAGTGTCTATCTGCTGTATTGTGTATCTTCACTGGAAACATCTAATTTAGTTTCAAATGCATCAGCTGTCTAAATGCTAGGAAAATGGGCTTTGAACACAATAGTATACTGAAGGGAAAGGAAATCTGGTCAGCAGCTAGGTGGCTGGTATTTTTCTTATTCCTGGCAAATGTACTGCACATGTAGCACTTTAACATTTAATGTCATGGGAGAAGTAACAAAATTCCACAGAAGAGGACTATTAAGGTATCAGTCAATCCAGGGCATATTTCAATCAGCATTTCCTTTTTGTCAACCAATTCTTAGAGCGTGACACTTTTTTAATGCTCTTTTTAGTTCTGCCAGTTTATCTATCGTCCAATTCATGCCTATAGACCAAGGTGTTAGAAGGAAGGGCAGGAGGTTTGGTTCTCGTCTGTATCTTGCTGTTCACATGCTGTATAGTCTCTGGCAAATAGCTTTAGCTGATGTGCCTCAGTTTCCCTGTCTGGAGTGCTGGAATTTGAGATGAAAAGCGTAGCAGATATGCAGCATATATTGCCTTTACCATAACAGTGGAAACAGTCAGATCAAAAGTGAGCGGGAAAATCTGGACAACAGGAATAACAAGCCTTTTGAGAAAGATCTCCAACATGTAAGGAATGACACACAAATGAATGGGGATGAACAGGGAGTGGAGCATTGTAAGGAAGTAAGAAACTGCAGCCATGCGAGCAGCCCAACCAAAGGCAAGATCAGCTGCAGTGTGGTTGGGAAAACCAGGTGGTGGGAGTGGAGCTGAGCTACAGCCTTCATATTGCCTCCAGTATCTCTGTCCTCCCAGCCTGACTAGCCTCCAGTGGAGAAAACAGAAGTATTTCCCATACTGTGTCTTGTTGTCTTGCACTGTTTAACTAGGGAAGAGCCTAACGACAGCATCAGGTCAGGCTGGAGGTCCATGTTGCTTAGCATCCTGTCTTAACAGTAAGAGCAAGTGGCCCTTTCGTAAAAGCTGGTGTTTCATCCTGGTCTGGTTTTCCCCGCTGAGTGCAGTTACGTTAATTTCATTGCTGTATTTGTAAGGTTAAGTGTGTACATAAATGTTTGCAGGACTTATTTACTGTAAGCCTGTTAACTAAGGGCCTGGGCCTACAGATTCTTTTAATGTAAGGGTTTATGAGTAAGGACCGATACCACCCACTCTTAGAAAATGTTGAAATGTGGAACGCTGTAAAGGTCACTTTAAAGCAGTTTTAAATTACCAAAACTTCAGACTCACACAACCTATAACTAACATATGGCTATTATTATAAAACAACCGAAATTTAAACTTGACGAGCTTTCATTCTTAAATATCAACCCATTCTGTTATTCAATAGAACCGAAAAAATAGTTTAAAGCAGTATCTTCAGACAAACTCAGGCCAAATCTATTTATTACTGAAAAAAAAGAGTTTGGGGTGAAAATGTGGCTCTACTGAATTGAGGGAGTTTTGCCATTGATTTCAACAGGACAGAATTTGAGCATTTAGTGGAAAAAGCCAATTCCAAGACAAGTGGTTTTGTCTCATTTATTTAAGCGTGTCTTCAAAATCTATTGTTCATCCTCAGTGTTTGTATACAAGGCATTGTTTAAAAGAACAATGCAGAGTGAACATTTTAAATACCTGGGAGCTGTCTAGGAATTAGCCCTTGTCTATGAAATAAGAAACTCACCTAAATAAATACTACATATTTATACAGAACAGGTCTTTTTTTCCACATATAAATTTGACCAGTCTATTCCACTCCTTA
>JAVHNF010057640.1:5257-17531 GCA_034783455.1 Micropsitta finschii
AAGCTGTGGCTGCCCCATTCCTGGCAGTGTTCAAGACCAGGCTGGGTGGGGCTTTGAGCAACCTGGTGTGGTGGAAGGTGTCCCTGCCCATGACAGAGGGGTTAGAAATAGGTGATCCTTAAAGTCGCTTCCAACCCAAACTGTTATGGCTCTATGACATAACACATATCCGAACCAAGAATGGTTCATAAAAAAATCTTAAATACAATAGAATGAATGTAGAGATGTTTTCTGAAGTATATTTATTTACCACTGGATTTGCAATTATTTACACACATCAATTGTATTGTGTTCATAGCAACTAATTTCATACATATACGTAAAAGTGATTGTGCTACTATGTATCAGTTTGGGGCTGTAACAACATCCCATTACTGGTTCTTGTAATGGTGAAGCATATCCTATCCATATGCTAAGGTTGCAGTCATGCAGTTAACTCAGTCTTGCCTTCTTTCCTCTCCTGACAGGGAGTGCAAGTGAATCAGGTCTTGACATGGCTGATGTTCTCAGGACTCATCCTGACAGCATCTTTACAAAGTACTTTTAGAGAACAGATAAAATCTCAAGTTACACATGATGCTGAAACTTGCCAAGTGAACACAAATAATGGTCTCTATGCTATACTGTAAGAAAACTAAGCAAAGCGGAATGGCTTGCAAGGCCTTTTTATGATAGCAGATTTTGAACCATTGACTTTATGACCTTAGCCCCCAAAACCCTACACAAACTGCATATGTCCCAGGAGGGAGATTCCCAATTACAGAATGGTGTGATGTGAGGAGTGATTTTCAAAGGCTTAGAAACCATTAAGATGAAGAGAGTTCAACTTCTCAGTACTCTTCTCCCGCCTTTGAAAATGTCTAAGCAGCTTTGAATAATTTATTATTATTAGTCACTTTTTTTTTCTTTTTCTTTCTGGTAGTCTGGTTTATAATACAGGACAGTACCTAAACATGAAGAGCAGAGATTGTGTTTACCCTGGAGACCAGGCTTGGACTTAGCCAGGGCTTTCCAGGCAGATAGTAGGACAACTATTTGACTCTTACAATCACACATATATGGGGCCAGACCAGGTACTCCAGTATCTTGTCTCTGATACTGGCAAACTGCAGACATCTGGAGGACAGTGTAGACCAAAAGCCGTATTGTGGAAATATTTTCCTGGTATGCTGCTTCAGTTGCTAACGACTTTTGCTTCAGGCACTCAGAAGGAAGAGATCTGCTCTATTAGTAATTAATAGCCCTTAATAGGATTTTCTTCCGTCAATCCATTTAATAATTTTTGGACCCATGTAGATAGTGTTTCCTGCAGATGATAGTAAAGTATCTTTTGTATACTTTCATTAAATAAGAGAAATAAATTTAAATTATATTTGTTGCTGTCTTATGCTCCTGGCACAGTCTTAGTCATTACAATGATGTCTCATAGAATCACAGAATGGTTTGGGTTGGAAGGGACCTTAAGATCATGTAGTTCCAACCCTGCTGCTTTGGGAAGGGACACTTTCCACTAGACCAGGTTGCTCAAAGCCCCATGCAACCTGGCCTTGAACACTGCCAGGGATGGGGCAGCCACTGCTTCTCTGGGCAGCCTGTGCCAGTGACTCACCTCCCTCCCAGTAAAGAACTTCTGGATGTCTAATCTAAATCTGTGCTCTTTCAGTTTAAAGCCATTGTCCTTTGCCCTTGTAAAAACCTCCTCTCCAGATTTCTTGTAGGTGCCCTTTAGGCACTGGAAGGCTGCTCTAAAGCCTCCCCAGAACCTTCTCCTCTCCAGGTTGAGCAACCCCAAGTCTGTCAGCCTGTCTTCACTGCAGAGGTGCTCCAGCCTCTGATCATCTTCGTGGTCCTCCTCTGGACTTGCTTGAGCAGGTCCATGTCCTTGTTGGGGACCCGGGAGCTGGATGTAGTGCTGCAGGTGGGGTCTTACGAGGGCAGAGTAGAGGGGCAGGATGACCTCCTTCAACCTGCTGGTCATGCTCCTTTTGGTGCAGCCCAGGATGCGGCTGGCTTTCTGTGCTGCAAGTGCATACCGCTGGCTCATGTTGAGCTTCTCATCAATCAACACCCCCAAGTCCTTCTCCTCAGGGCTGAGGAGAGTCTCTTGTCTTAAAAACTCTTTTTAATCCTTCATTTGTCACTTTGCTGGCTTGGGTAATGGAGCTGCATTTTAGGAGAAGGCTCTTCAAGAACTACAGAATTTTTACAACATACTACTTCAAGAGCCTACCTGTAGGTAGCAAAGCCACACTTCACCCCAAAGATGAGGTAGAGCTGGAAGTAGGGGGGGGACAACAGGATATTGTTGTAGCTTGTAGAAAGGCAACATGCCTGGGGCTGCAGGTTGGGGAGTATGCCAGAGACATGTCTAAGATTTGAAATCAGAACAAGAGCCTGTGTGCCCCGTTTTGCTTGCATTCAGCATATGCTTGCATTCACCAAGTAACCACATATAACAACAGTAATCAGCTATTTGCCTTAAGGTGAGGCTTTAACAAGTTTATTATTCTCAACAGCCATTTCTTTGTCCTATCATTCCCACTCCGGTTTCAGTTATAGTTATATAAAATACAGATTACCACAGTCAGTGTGGTTTACCATACAAAGAGAGTGATTAAGTGGGTATTTCTGCGTCTGGTCTTATAAAACGTGTCTCTGTATAACATTCAACCTCCTTATCAGTACGCCTCGGTGTTTGTAGACTTGAGAGCACAGCTTGCCAAAGCCTGCGGAGTCTTGTAAGGCGCCGAATCTGTGAGTGGAGGGGGGGGGGGATCGTGTGTTGCTGACTAATGATCTGAAGATGGCAGTATTGGGTGAGCTATCGTGTTTTCTTAGCTAAGCAGAGGTCTCTTAAATGCAGAAATTGTAGTTGTTGCATATGGCAAATTTATCAAAAAATCAGCTTTTCGTCTGAAGGGCTGTTCTTAATGCTGTAGCTTAATGCCAGAAGTTAGTAGTAGGCAGACATATTTTATTATCTGGTCATTCTGCATGCATTTTATTTGAGTTAGTTATCCCTAGAGTGCAAGTTTTATCAACACTGAAGATAGGCTGTCATCAGCGAGTGTTGGCTCATAGATATAATAATAGTATATTTTCTTATTGTAGTAACAATTGTAATAATTTTTGAACTTAAGTAAAAAAATGCTCTCTTTGTGTGCTCTGTGTCCCATCAAGGAGGAAGTGTCATCGAGGTCTCCCTCTGTCTTATGCACACCCTATTCCATGGCAGCAAGGGCTGCTCTCACCTTTGTCAGTGTTAGCTCTCTGCCTTCTGCCCCTTCCTTCCCCAACAGTGCACCTCCTCAGGGGAACGGAGAGCATTTCTCTTCCCTCCCTCCACTGTCCCTATGGATTGCTAAGTGGGAATTCTCCTGTGGGCAGCATGACATAGGTTTGGTCCTTCTCAGCCTGAGAAAGGTCTATAGTAAAAGTGTCCCACGTTGGGGAACAAAGTCATGGCTGCTCTTGCAGATGTATAACAGACAAACACCAGACATGCCGTTTTTAGCTGCGGTTAGTTTTAAGAATGGAAATGACTGTGATCACCACTGTGTTTTATCAGGATCCTAGTCCTGCTGTGTATCTGTCAGGGTGTTCATGTTCAGAACATAAGAACCGCTACTTGATGGGTTGTTTTAAGAGAGTTGATGGGGAGGGGTCAAATTCGAAGGTGTTAATGGGATTTAATGTGTAAAGCTGAGTGGTTCATTGCTGACAGTGCCAGCATGTACAGAACCAGGACTGTAGGTAGCCTCCTGAAGGTTTTCCTGGCAAAATATTCAGACAGGTAAGCTAACTTTGTACTCTTTTTGGCAGTAGGTCTCTCAGCTTCACTCATCATTCCTAGTGATGCCTTTGACATTTTGTACACTTGGCTATTTGTCCCTGAGATGTCTCTTTTAGAAACCAGTTGTCATGGCCTTCTTTTAAATGATGACACCAGCTCATTACATCTAATGAAATATTATATGCCAGTTTGCCTTTATCTGAGTCAAAAGCAAGGCCAGTGGTGGAACTTTGATTTTTTTTATTGTCATTTTTTTGATGATCAGAGTTGTGCTTTCTACCTCCCCTAGTGTATATCTGTGCCTTTGCTGTGATATAATCTGACTCAAGGCATTTGAAGTCACCACAACCTTTCCTTCTTCCCAGCTGACTTAGCAGCTTTGGATTAGACACAGGGCTCATATTTTTATTCTTTTTTATCACACCCTTCTATGTAGGGCCATGCTGCATGAATCACTAGCTCTACAGGAACTTTCATGAGGCAGAGAAATGAATCATTTCTCAATTTCTAAACATTTGTTGAGCTTAAAAAAGCTGTTAATTTCTGCTCTTTTGCGTTTAGCATGATGCTCAACCTGGAAGAGTGGGGGTTTAAGAGGGAAATGGATGAAAAAAAATCATCACGTTAGGATCCATTCTCAAGTAATTCAGCAAACTAAAGACTGAATGCCAAATACTGGGTTCTTACCCTAATCTTGTATTTCCTTCAAAGACTTGTAAATCTCTTCAGTTCAGTGGAGTTATGTGCTTTTGCACAAAACCTGAAATTGTCAGAAAATGTAATAAGCACACATGTATATATAGATGTGTGCGTGTGTATATGCAATATATGTAATGTTTTTGTTCAAGTTAGAAATCAACTTCCTAAATCCTTCATATGTAGAAATAATTACTAGCTTAATCTCAACTGTTTGATCTAACATCAAAAAGTAATCTTGATGTATTATAGCAAAACCAAACTAAAACGCAGTACCATAGGAGCAGAAGTGACTGTCTTCTTTTGCATTTAGTGGTCAGTGAGCTATCTGTGCTTCTTATGGTCTTCCTAACATTTAACTTTGTTGGGTAGATACAGCAAAGTTAGTTACAGTATTTTTATGCCGGTTTAGCAGCTCTCTTTCATAGTTCCTCAGTTTGTTATCAGATATGTTATGTGATTAAATGTAGACCTAAAGAACAATTGTAATGGATTGGTCAAGTGGACTCATTCAACTGACTGTAATTTTCTTTCTGTAATTCAAGAAGCCAAGTGGCATAATAGTTCTTCATTTATGACAGTGTAAAATCAAGTGAAGTCTAAGGCCTCGGCTCAAGAAGGCTCTTAAACACATACGTGTAAGTTAATTCTAACTCAAGAAAGCACTTAAGTATGTGACACACTTTAAAGTGGCATCAGCTTGAGCTTAAAGCTGCGTCTCTGAACTAGATCTCAGAGATATTCAGAGGCTTCTAGACAGGCAGACCAACTACTTCACAGGATTTTATTTTAAGGCACCTCATTTATTTCAGAAGGTTTCAAAAATCTCTGCAGATTATTATCAGTGCTTTTGATACTTAAATGATATTGCTTGTCTGTTCCTAACTGGCCATTCCTGTGAACTGATTGGGTTCAGAAAAAAAGCAGAATCACACATTTTTGTGCAAAGCTCTGCTACTGCAGACCATGACATTTAAAGTACTTAGCAGTAACAACATACTTTATCTGAATTTATGTGAAAGACATGAAATTCTGAAGAAGTGGGTCAATCAAGCGAATATGGTACCAATTGTCATTGCTGAAGTGCCTGTTTGCAGCTGCACTATATGTATCTTTATGTTTTGCAGTGCTATTTTTTTACGATTGAATTTGGCCTTTGCAAGCAAGAAGGACAGCTACGTGCTTATGGGGCGGGACTTCTGTCTTCTATTGGCGAATTAAAGGTATGTGTCGTTAAAGCAGAATCAACTTTTTTTTTTATTCTTAACAAAATAATAGTTGGATGTAAATATTTTGACTTTCAAATAACAGATAAAGTTGTCAAGATAAAAAGCTTACTTTTAAAGTATGATATTGACCTAAAAGCTTTGTTTGAAATATCAGCTGGCACTTGAAGCATGAAATGGATTTTTAAGACCCAAAGTACCAAAGCAACTACAAACTACAGGACTAATTTCTGTTTGAATTTGCATTTCTTATAAAAGGAGGCTCGTAGGTTCTAACAGATAAGGGTTCCTTGAGCTCTGAAAACTTTGTTTAGAAGAGAAGCATATAATTTTAAAACATACAAAAAATGTTTTGAAATCAGATGTGGTTCTGGTGTAAGTAATCCAGTGTATTTCCATTGATTCATTGTTGATATTAAAAGAACAACATTTATTAAGGTCCTGATTCAGTAGTTTAATCATATTTAAAGTTAAGGAATGCATATGAACTCATGCTAGATTTGAAGTACATGCCAGTGTGACAATACCTAGAGCCCTATTCTTATAAAGGTGAAAGTGCTTAACCTTGCATGGTGTGAATAATTGTAGTGGATCATTTATTGCCTCTTTTTGTGCCTAGAAAACATAGAGAACAAGCAAAAGGTATTTTGTCACAAGTCTAGTATTTTGGGGCATAATACATCTCTGTCTTGGCAAGATGGGAGGGAGGGAGAGGGAGGAGTTCTATCTTCTGGCACCTGCATGAACTCTTGGTGGCTTTTCAGGTAAAGATTTGGTTTTAGAAAGCATATACAGAATAGTATATGTATACAGTATATGTATAATAGTATTTACAAACTGTTTTGCAATATATCTGCTGTTTATTTATGTTTAAACTTCTCCCCATCCTCCTGCGCTTCTTCAGTGAACTACCTAGCAGTTTAATAGAAGAATCTCGGTCTCTTTTTTAATGTTTGTTTCACCTGTAACTGAGAATATTCATGGTGAAGCTCATTTATCAAATTGCTATTCTTTCATTAGTAGGAAAAAGGTTGAAGATAATTGCCTTCTCCAGTACTTTTATTTTGGTTACATTACAGCTGCTCTAAGCTCAGTGCATATTTCAGCCACAGTGCTCTGTATCAGCCTAGTAGTATTTTATACCCACAGTGCAAAGATGGTTAGATGCAGAGAGATGAATATGTCCCACTTCTTCTGGCCCTACAACATTCAGTGCTGAGCCCCAAACTCTGTGCAGGAGTCTGCAGAGAATCAGGCCTTTTATTTAAACTAACAGTTACAGTCATTAGGTAATGACCCTGAAAATACTTGTCACATCATTTACAAAATCTAAGGGCATAAAAGTGAGGAGATGAATAGTCAAGAATGAAATAAATCTTCTACCATCAATGTCATAAACAAACACATTATTCTTGTCAAGTGTGCATATTTTGTTACCTCGGATTTGTGATCCCAAATCTGTGTTCTTCACTCAGCAGTAATCTCATAGTATAAATGCAAAGAATAATCCTTTTGAAAAGCAGTGGAGAGGAATGAGCAGGAGGGGGACAGGCAGGGAGCGGAGGTGAACCTGGGCTGGGAAGGTTGAAGGAAGGGGAAGAGGATGTTGCTATAGGAATTGTGGACTGGCTAAGGGACGGTGGACATTTCCTGACCAACCCAGACATCTTAGCCTTTGAGACGTGGCTACGAAGGATGCAGCTGAACAGTGGACAAGTGAGCAATCCCAGCTGTTTGATCTTAGCCAGGCTCTGAAGCAAGCTGTGAGGCCTGAATTCCAGCACAGCATGGGTGCTTTGGAGTTAGAGTGCCCCTGGCAGCTGCAGGGGGAGACACGGAGACTTGGAGTATCTCTGTAATTTTAGTGGAAGATGGAGAGCATCCTATGCAAACAAATCATTACTGTTCTGTGCTAACTGAATAATTACTTTGTTGGTAATTCTCAAAAGAATTATAAACTGAATGGTGCCCCTCGTTTGCTGAGGAAAACACCATTTGATGATTCCCTTGAAACCCTACATCAAGAATTGCACCTATAGTTGTATCATTTCAGATAAACCTTGACAAGTTTTGTTAGTTAGCTTTTTGGTTTGTTGGGGTTTTTTTTCTTCTTTGTTTTGGTTTTTTTGGTTTTGTTTTGCTTTGGGTTTTGTTTTCTTTTTTTTAAGAAGGGAAGGGCTTTAAGACCAAAATGCACAAAGACTGGAGTAAGAAGAGATGTACATTTTTCTTTCCTTTCCTTTTTTTTTTTTTTTTTTTAATAGCTGAATCTACAAGGAGTTTTGATGATCTCAGATCAATTCTAAAGCTTGAAGCAGGAAGAAGTGTTTTGAAATGGCAACAGGATTTGAACTCCCTAATGATGAAATATGCCATGAGTCCATCTTGCAAAATATCTCATAGTGGCTTATAGGAAAACATGTGCCTATTATAGCTTCTTTTTTCTTTTCCTTTTTTTTTTTTTTTTTTGTAAAGTATCAGAATGGTTAGTACAACAAACTTTATGGTTGCTGTTTTCACATATTTTTGCAATATTCTTTATTGGGACGTATTATGAAACTGGTGTCCAAATTCTCTGAAAAACTAATTTCATCTATGTTTTTGTAGCATAATTTAATTGGCTACTTACCTTCTTTTACATTTCATCAGCATCATATGTGGTGCAAGGCCTGTTATTGAGAGTCTTTTTCTTGGCACCAAATAAAACCCAAGAATATGGCTAGCAGTTCTTTCAGTTTTTTATTCAGCTGCAAAGTTCTCCTATTTTCAAGTTAATACCTTGTTGGCAGGATATGGATTAATAACTATAGTTTAAGCTAATAGTTTCTACTTTGACGAACTTTAGTTCTTTGCAATTTTTTAATTATTATTATTCTGAATTCAACCTGGACTGAGAAAAGGCATTTCAGAAAGTTATTTCAGCAAAATTTGTTCTTTTGCCTCCTAGAAGGTAGTATAGGAACAATATATTGTTTGGCTCACATTAGTATTTTGAAGGAACTTTTGCCATACTTCTGAAAATCAACTTAAATTTGCCAAGTTCTGAAGCTTTGGAAAATCTGTTTACACATGCTCAGGGGAGATATACTTCAGTTGCCAAGAATCTGCTGAAGATGTAATCTATACTGAGCATATTCTGTACTCACCTGGAAGCCCCTAAACCTTCTGCCAACATGGAATCATATCATAGAATCATGGAATGTCTTGGGTTGGAAAGGACCTTAAACCTCATCTAGTTCCAGCCCTGTGCCATGAGCAGGGCCACCTTCCACTAGGCCAGGTTGCTCAAAGCCCCATCCAACCTGGCCTTGAACACTGCCAGGGATGGGGCTGCCACAGCTTCTCTGGGCACCCTGTGCCAGTGCCTCACCACCCTCACAGGAAAAAAAGAAAAAAGGAAATCAGTAAAATCTATTCTAGATTATCAAGAGCTTTATTTTTATCAATGCTTCTGTACTACTCAGAAGCTATCATGGTGAAGGAAACAACAAAATACAGGATTCTGCAGTATCCCCCACACCCACTCTCAGCAGTATCTTTTTGATGTTAATGACTGTCGAGGATTAATAAATTGATGAAATTCAGCTGAACTGGACATCTAATGGAATTATACACAGGGTTTCTAACTTAGACAATTCTTACAGGACCAGAGGAAATCTCCTGCCCAGATATAGTGCAACCTTTCCCTTTCAAAAGAATTTGTACGCAACAGAACATGCCATTTTCCATTTCTGAGATGGTCTATTAAGTGTTAAAGATTTAAATTCTGTGGGGCTGTACACAGCCCCTTGTCATAGCATGTCCACAGTGGCTCATTTGATTCTCATCTGGGACAGAGGAGCTACTTCCTTAAGAGTGAAATTCTGATGAAATTATTTCACTACCAGCAGAAAACACAGAATTTTGACCATACACCTTAACTCAAAGATGCCGTGTGGAAGGGGATCATGTGTAAAGAGGAAAGCTATAAAACTGATTAGAGAAGACAGTTAGAAATACCATATCCAAATATCTGTGATATTACTAGAGATATAAGTACCACCAGAAACCGTGGAAGTAATGGATATGGGCTGGAGAACAAATGGTACCAGTAATGATAAACACTAATTAATTCAGGATTTGACAAACAACAGATTTCGTCACACACCTCCTGGCTGGATAAGAAGTAATGTTATTATTACTTGATTAATATAAATGGTGAGAATATAAGAAAAGCAATATCTACAGAGATAGCTGTATAGATACAGCTTTTTATCATATAACAGTTAAGTCAGCTGAAAATAAATTGAAGATACTAAGTAGTATTCAAAGTCAAAACTAAAAATAAAGAAAAATCATTCATTTACATAACAAAGGAAGATAATGCACAAATACACATTTTTTCATTAATATCTGATTTTTATATAGAGGAATTGCTTAAAAACTAAACTTGAAGGTCTATGGAAAAGTGGATTTGGGTTATGTGATATGACACCATATTTTATGACTGGATAGTTTTCTTATTATATAAAACCTGACGTTATTAAAAGAATTTTAGGGTGGGGAAGGAACTACTAAATGGGACATGTGGAAACTCATTGGCTGCTGTTAATTGCTCCTGAGTCACTCATTAATCTGATTTTACTTAATTTTGTTAATGACCTTAGTAGTTAGTCAAAATCTTTCCTGATTTTGAGAAGTCAGCAAATTTTATCAGGTCTGCTTTTATTTGTTAAGTAAAGTTAAATGACCCTGAAAGCTAGCAGATTAAAAATGAGATGAAATATAATGGTACAAGGTACAAGATCATGAGCTTAAGAACAAGAAATCTAGTATCTCAGTGGTTAACAAAAGCTGTTAAGAAAGAAACAATTATTATTACTATATATGTCTAAAGTACCATGAATATATACTGACTGACACACAAGTCAAGGCTTAGAAGAAGACCAGATTTCTTCTTCCTGTTCAATTGCTTACTGGCAGCTTTTTGAAGCACAACATTTGGCTTACGTCAGTTTGCACAGAGCCTTGATGAATAGGTGGTCCATAACCACCTGCAACAATCTGAATAGCACATTCAGTATTCTGGTAAATGTAATTCCAAGAAGTCCTGGTAAGATGTTGGTATACTCAACAAAATTTTGTGTTTCTTGGTTCATAGAAGGCTTATCGGAATTGCAACAGATGCAGAGAAGACAACTGGAGGCAGTCGGGAAACCATCTCACCAAAATAAAGGCTATAAACATTCCCTACCACGGAGACAAGAAAAGCTGTGTATATTTTCTTAATATTGTGAATTCAAGGAAATAGACTTGAGAAATCTTTTCTTACTCTTCATTGCTTTTTCTATTTTCTATGCAGTACATTATAGTGTTTAGTTACCCATATCAAAATTTAGTCAAGCACCAGATTTTCAGCCTCACTTTTGTGACTTGTGCCTAGCAGTGGGTATTGCAGTAGTGCTGCTAGAGGGCAAAGTCAGGACCAGTCAGCCTTCTGACTCAGGAGTTGCACCCCAGCATCACATAAGTCCTGATTTACAATAATCTTTTCAGCCTTTGCAAGCAGAAGGGCAGTATAAGAGGACATGGCTGCAGGTCACAAAACCAGTGCAATTTAATTAAAACCAAATGCAGGCAGTGGCTGGCACTATGAACAAAGAACCAGCAAATCTGGTGATAGTGCCAACCATCACCAGATGAAGAGGCCCTTGGGAACTATCAGAGCCCTGCTCTCTGCACGCTCACAGTCTTTCAGTCCGAGTCTCTCCAAACACTCTGCTCAATCCCATCTCAGTGATTCACCACATCTAAACACATGAACAACCCTTCCTATGAACTTGAATAGCCTCCTTTATGTCAAAGACCACTGAATTCCACACAGTAACACACATACAAGCCCAACAAACCACAGAATATGTATTTCAGAAGAACAGAAACTACTTGCTGAGGTATGCTCACACAGCAGGAGGTTCCCAAGGTGGTACTACAGTTCATGAGGACAAACCTGAATTAATTCAGTACTGACAGAAACAGACAAAGCAGCTTTGGGCCAGCCTAGGTTATAAGGTTACAAAAACACTTGCTAGCTGTGCTCTGCTCTTTACTGCTGCCACATTGACATACCAGTACCCTACACAGCTACTTCGAAGATCCTTGGGTGAAGATCCTTGGATAACCTTCGACTGCATTTCTCATAGACCTTTCATCTTTTGGTAAGCCTGTAGCTTCTAGCTTTTGAGTCCATACAGGAGTTGCCAGGCAGGTTAGAATTCCTACAGTATCTTTGGAGAGACTGAATATTAACTTTGTTTAAATGTCTTGTATTCAGAGATCTGGATTTGTTCCTCTCACACTGCAAGCATTACACATGCATTTACCATAGGCATTGACCTCAGTCAGCTTAGGCTCTCCATATGAAAGAGAAGAGCATCCAGGGTGCAATTTAAACCTGCAGTGGAATTAACTGCCTTCTACACATACCTTTTTCTATACACAGAAAAAACACGACTGCATCTAACCCCGAAATTTCTGTACAGGAAAGAAAATAGGATAAAAGAAGGACAAAGATCGGAAGAGC
>JAVHNF010057640.1:73595-85885 GCA_034783455.1 Micropsitta finschii
TGGTTGCCATTCAGAACAGATGTGGCCCTCTCAGTGAGCAAACCTGTTACAGCAATAGTCTGGATGAGTTGTACACTGTTGTCCTTAAAGTGAACTGCTGGCCAGAAAACCAGCCAGGATAGAAAAGAACATGTGTGATATACACCTTCTTCCCATGAAAACAATGCCATACTGAAGGTGTGCAAAAAGCCAGTGTTTTCAAACTTTCCTGACCAAAGTGCATAATTGGTAGGTAGGCTGTAGGCATGCATGTGGAAAATGTGCAACACTCCATTGGCTACACGAGGGTCGGGGCTCTCCGGAAGTCCTCTCCAAGTGATTTTAATGGATGAATACCACAAATTCAATCCTCTGCTTCTTCCAGATGTTTTTTTAATAGCAGTGCTGGAAAGAATAGATTATGTTCGCATAAGTGGCCTCAGTTTCTAGTCAATGCTCATGATGAAACTCTGAAGTGAATTTTGAAAGGAGGGTCCTAATCCTGTCTGTATTTGAGCCCAAGGTAATTTATCTGTCCTTGGCTTGCACATGTGCCGCTGTCTGCACCAGTTTAAAAGAGGGTGTAAAACTGCTGCTGACAACTCCCCTTAGGGTTTCCCTTGGAATTCTTAGCATGTGGGACAATTAGCAGGCCTCTAGGGAACCTGGGAGGGAGCTCCCTGTTCCCTTAGGGGAACGCCATTGAATAACTCATGGTCCTTCTGTATTTGCACAGCTCTCACTGTATGATTGACCAGGATTTAAAATAAACTGTTAGCTACAAACAGACAAAATCAAACAAAAACCAACCTAGCTGGTGTCTAAACAGAGCATCCTGCAGCCAGACCTAGACAAGCAAATAAGGGGATGTTGTTAAGGGAATGTACTCCCAGATCAGCTCCTGGTGTGTCCAGTGGGAATCACTACCTCCTCTGTGTGATGAAAACCAGGTCATTCATTGAATGCCTGAAGGTGGATTCAACAGCCTCACTGAGGGTGAATGTGGTTTGCCTCTGAGGAACTTCTGGTCTTATGTTATGTGTTTCCAAAAGCATGTGCTTCTCTCACCCATCCTTAAAAAGAAAGATAAAAAAACACCTCAACTGCTGTAAATCAAGGAAAATTCATAACTTGCTTGAGGTACAACAGCTGCTGATTTAAGGCTCAACATCTTTGGGAGCACGTTGCTGCTAGAAAGATAAAAATACTTCTGGCAAAGTTGTGACCATAAAAATCGCAAGGCTTTAGTCAACATCTAGAGAGGATTTGCATCTCCCTAATAATAAATAACAATAATAATAGCTCACATTTATATGGTGCTTCCCAGATTCAAATGTTTCACAAACGTCGGCTAATTAATCTTACTGAGATACTTTCCTTTGCAATACTGTGATATACAGTCCAAAATGTATCTCATAAAGGGGGCTGATGATTCATAAAATGCAACATTTTCCTCGCTGTGTGACTATCACTGGCTTTTAAAATGGCAAATATAAAAATCACACACCTTTATGTTTATGCAGCCTATTCTTCAATCATTGCATCTGTGCAGTGGCTGCTATGGTTAATTTGGGCTGGGAACATGACAGGAATTTGGATCTCCAGTTTGATTCTCTGGTGTTTCCATTCTGTGCTCTGGGATTTATGCACATTACAGAGGACTTGTCGTAGTCATTGTCAGCCTGACTGAGTCCCATGGACAAAACGGGCTGCTCCAAGAGGACAGGTCAGAGCAGGCACCAGTCTGGGAGTGAATGACACCAGAGGGGCTACCTCTCATTCTATAATGTCTTCAGAGGCTGTGGAGGAGCAATGGCATTGGCAGCTGTTGTGCATACTCTCCAAAGTCCTTCTTACTCTGTCTGGGGAAGGTAAAGGAGACCTGAAAGGGATGAGCCAAGTCTGTACTCATGCGTCCTGCTCCTTGTAAGCCCCATCTCACACCACTCTCTGAAGGAACATGAATCAAGCCTGTGGTGGTGAAAAGGGATTTTTGCTAGCACAGTTTCTAAGACATATGTCCTGACTGACAGTGTATTTGTTTGCAAGATTTTGGTAGCTGCTTCTGTGAGAGCTTCCCCTGCAGCCTGCGGTGCAGCCCACGGTGAGGCAGCTGTGCCCCTGCAGCCCGTGGAGGTCCATGGTGGAGCAGATCTCCACCTGCAGCCCACGGAGGAAGCCACACTGGAGCAGGGGGAAGCCAGCCTTTGCACCAGACATATATATTAATGACTCTTTATGCTAATATACTGTGCTTTTTCTTTGACTTGATAATTACTGTTACAACTATGATCATTGTAAGCGCTAAAGTAATTTTGTAGCTGTGGGATTATCTTGTGGGATGGAAACATTGTTAGTTACTTTTATTTTCTCTTGAGAAATTCTGAAAGACTGCATTTTAGGCCTTGACTTTTACTTATATGAATGCTGCTTTACTCCATATCAGAAGCATTACAGCGAATGCAAAACTTGTTTACTAAGTCTACAAGGCCCTTTTAAGCTGACAGAGTGGTACAAAGTGTCCTTAAATATTTATGAGAATCGGACTGTTGGGGCTCTTGTTTAACTCAGATTCGCACTTGGTTTAAATCAATTTGGTGGCTGAAGAAAATGACAGCAGAGGAAACTGAAACCTGTGGAGTTTGCTTTCTCCTAACAGCCAGGTCTTTTGCATGACAACAAAAGCATGAGCCAAGTTCTGTCTGGTTTGTGCTTTGCCTGCAGGGAAGCCACTCAAGTTCAGGCTGAGGCACACTGGTTGCTGGTGATGCATGAAGTCAGACACATGGAACCAGCTTTCTGCTCTGAGATCCACTTTGCAGGATTGCCCATTAGCAGAAGATAACTTTTCTTTGGGACTTCAGCAGATTTGAGCAGACAGTGATCAACACGTGAGCTGTGATGTGGAGCCTTTTTGGCAGAAGCTCTAAAAAGTTACTTTTTAGGCTAGAAATTGTACTTTAAACAGTGACACATGATGCTTCAGTGACAGGTATGTTTTTCTGATCATGCATTTCTTCTAATAAAATATTTTTTATATGTCATCACATCATGTGAAGGACATTTATATCATCACTGAGAGAGTATTGCCATGATCTCATTTACAGAGTAACCTCTGTGCTTTATTTACACATTTGAAAATGATTCTGTTTAGCTATAATTTCCATTTAAGCCTGAAAGTAAATGTTTGAGATATCTGAGGATAAATTTGCTGTTCAGACTATTCTTTACATTCAGTACTGACCACAGATTTCTCTTTACGTTATTAAGCTGAACCACATTGTCACCTGGGTGAGGGGCAGACTGATGAAAACTTTGCTAATGAACAAGGATCAGCACTTTTCCCTAGCTTTTAATTCATGTAAATCCTAGGGAACTGACATAAATGCATGTGCAACCTCTAAATGATAAGTAGAAAACAGGTAAGGAAAAAGGTAATATATAAATTCAAATTGCCATGAAACTCACATATAACAGTTAATACTTCCCTCTTTGCAAATCTCTAGGTACATGAATGCTCTGGGTAGATGCTCAGGCTAATCTAATATAAAAAGGATATTAGAATCTACAAAAGATAAGAAATAGATCAGAATATGGAGTTAGCTAGTAAGGAATTGTGGGGGACATGGGAGTCCAAATGGCATGGGTGTTACATCACATGGCTCTTTCAGTCATTGTTTTTCTTAAAACCATAAGGACTCCTCTGCATTTTACCGTCCAGCAGGTAGAGTCTTCAGCCAAGATGTGCGAAACAGAGGGTCAACCCTTCTCTCTTCTGGAGGTATTGAAAGCCATATCTCTGTATGCAAGGAGAGAGTATTATGTTATAATTTAGTTTGGGAGATATGGATATGGATCTTTAGGAAAAAGCTGTTTCAATTAAGCTTTTTACACCAGTTTTGAGTTTAAGCATGTAGGCTGCACCTAAATTCCCTTTTAGGTATCCAGGCCAGAGTCCATGAGCACAGAGATGACAACATTGCTGAGCTGACAGTGGGAGTGTATCTGCAAACCTATAGTTTTGACCATAGTATAGTTGTCATCAATACCTCTTCTGAAAGAGCTGTTGAATAGGAGTAACCTTTGGTCCTGTCATGGAAAGAAGAAACGAAACTGTTTGTGCAAGAACAGTTTTTGACAAGTAATTGTAATGTCCCTCTGCAACCTCCTCAGATCTTCTTTTCTATGAAGAGTTGTTTTCTATATTTTATACATTTTCCTTGCATGACTTTTACATAATTTTGATTGAAATTGAGGAAATTACAGAGAAAATTCCAGCACAATTCTTAAATATAAAAGAAACAGTTTAGCTCCTTTTCATCACCTGTATGTATTTGAAGAAATATGTACATCTGTACAATTGAAGAAAATTGAGCAACCTCTCTGTTGGAAGCCCTGTAGAACACCCTTTTCTCTGCCTCCTTACTCTTAGAGATCTGTAAGGAATAGGAATGTGTAGATTTAAGCCTTCTGTAAAAGTTTATTCTCCCCAGACATTAGCATTTTTTATTTGTATTTTTTAAAAATTTCAAATCAAAGGACTTTTTGTAGTCAAGTACAGCTCTTCCAAGCTAAAGCAGACTAGTATTTTACAAGTAACAGCACTGTGTGGAAAGAATAGGAATAAATAAATCAGCTGATGAACCATTTTCATTCACTTTATACAGTAAAAATCAAATATTGATGTCATTTTCTAACCAGCATTGAAAAGAAATTAAAAAAAGTATATAATTCTTTAACAGAGAAGCAGAGAACTGCCTAATATTCCACAATGCACGTTACTTGTGTAATATATGTTACAAAAGGGGAAGGGGGAGAAGAGAATGAAGTAGTGAGATAGTGTAAAGTTGTAAAAGTGGCTTCTCATATTCCAGAATCATGAAAGAGTCATTTGAAAGAGAGAGAACAAAGAAGAAAAAAAAATCAGTTAAGACTAAGCAAAGTAAATAGTGGTTGTTTCTATCTTCCTACTCTGCTTTTCAGCCACCGTATCAAGCAAAGGGGTAGGTGGGTGTGGGTGTTGTAAAAGTCCAATATTGGAACTGGCTCAAAACCTCAGATTTCTGAAATAGTTTATAACACTGAAGTATTATTTTTCAGGGATGCCAGCATAATTATGTACTTTTTTTTCTGAAAAGTAAAAGAAACTTACTATCAATTTTCTTCTAGCTCGGTGGGTTGGGAGTCACAAAAGCCAAGCAAAGAGTAAGTCCCCATACTTTGTCAATGTGTTCAGAGGAGCTTGAAGCTTTGTTAGCCCAGGGTTAGGGCAGGGTTGTGCTCCATAGGACGTAATCCCTTTTCCAAATATCTGGCCTGGGAGTCAGTCTTGCTGAGGACAGTTTTGATCTTCACTCCTCACTGACCAGACTAAGCACCAAACCCTGTGAACTCCTTGTGTAGTTTGATGGGCTCAACAGCATTATTCGTTCTTGCCCTCCTACAGTCAGACCAAGCCTACAAAACTAATTTCCAGGGCAATATGACAACTGTCAGTTTACAGTAAGTCCAATGTGCAAAGTTTTTGACCTACTAGCTATGCAGAAAGACTTAATTAGTGTCACTTGTCCCTTCCACCACTCAAAGGTGGTTCAGCCCAGTTTCTAGCAGTTTGTGCCTCATTACTACCGAGATCTCTAAGAAGTGCATAATCACTATTTTGGCTTTCAAAACCAGCTCAGTTGAGAAGTTGTCCATCTTAAGTGCTTCAGATAGCCGTGCCAGAGGATGATTGATGGCCAGCTGATACGTCTGGGGTGCTGACAGCTAATAAAACAGACATTGATGAGAAACCTGCTCACAAAGATGGAGGGTATTTTATGCAATTTAGTTACACGTTAAAAACACTGTCCAGTTTCCTTGGAGCAGTTGATAATCACACATTAAGTACCCTTTAGAAAAGACCATTACCAAAGGCTAATAAGGTTTAACCTTGTTGAGGGGAAAATGCTTGTCCTGTAAAAAAATTTTCAATAGTAAAAATATAACTGTTTCAGAAAAAAAACGGCAAATGCCATATTTAGAGGAAAGTAGAGTTACACAGTGTTCAGCTCCTTCAGAGGACCTCAGGAGACACAGGACACAAATTATATTCTAATTCATAGTATCCTAATTGTGTCAGTTTACATGGACAAATAAACAAAGCCTTTTTCATATAATATACCTGACAAGCATCTATTATAGCATCCTCAAGAAGCAATTTCCAGTGAGCTGTATTTTCATGCATAGTCTTATTAAAAAGATAAGGAAATTGGAGAGTATGCTTGACAGATAAAATTAGAAAATTAATGGAAATGGATAATCCACTCAGCTATTCAGAAAAAGTGTATAAAGGACCAAATACAAAGGCACAGAAGAAGAAATTCTTCACTTCATGAAAAGTGAATCGTACTACTGGTTTGCTTTCTTTTTCCTTAGTATTATTAACTTACATACATGCATACAGTAGCTCCAAGAAGTCCTAACCAAGACTGGAGCCATTGTATATTAAAACCTTTATATATATTAAATCTGACACAGTCTGTTCTCCCTTCTACTCTACTATATCTATACTTTCTACCCCAAGTAAGAAGCACACAAATTGTAACTCAATGGTAAATACAATTATCATTACAAAATTTCTGATTCATCCATAGAGACCTTCATGGTGTTACGCAATGTAAATCCTTTCCTGGTTTGTGGAAAGTGTGTTTTCACTTTAAACATTCTGCTCTTTCCTCCAGCGGTCTTCGGAAAATGTATGAAATAGTTCATACTTCTGCTCAGTTCCTTTTAAATAAAAGATTTAAAGTGTATGTGAGATGGGTGCATCTGTGCTAACTTTAAATGCCCTTATATGAAGTTCTGTGCATGACTGCTCATTTTACAGCCACTGGCAAAGCTCAGATTGATTTTGAACTTTTCATCTGCTGTAGGAATGCATATTAACACATGATGGGCAAATCTGAAACATAATATAGTGGTTACTATGTAAGTGACAAGTCTTACATCAGCTGGAAATGGTGGCCTTCAGGATTATTGTCACAGAATCTATCCAGAAAGATGCTTTGTTTTCATTGTATTGAGCATATTCTGCCTGGGAAGATATTTTACATAATTTGCTTGATTATTTTTATTAAGCAATAAGCTATTTACAAGAAATTAGTTTCAATATTTGGAACTGGGTAAAATACTCTTTTGATTATGATTATTATACTTACATTCAGTTTGGGGAGGTAGTACAAGAAGATAACAATAAAATAAACTGCAGCCTGTGGTATTCCTTAGATGTAGCATTGATTATGTGTATTCCACTGTGTCCTTGCTCCTGCCACCCAGGCAAGCTTCTGACAATAATGATTCGGGTTTTCATTGTTACTGAGCATCCCCTTCTATTTCTGTAAAAAGCCTTTTGGCTCAGCTGCCTTCTAAACAGGTGTATCCCTTTTTTCTGTACCTCATTAGGCACCTCGCCAAGAAGAGAAAGGCTGATTCAACTTTCCTGTCAAACAGTCCCTTTGAAAGTGAGAGCCGGTATTTTGCTGGTGTGTCTGGGCTCAAGTCTGGGAGACAATGGAGCATTCCTGGTTATCCTAGATGTAAAATTCTTAAGCTTTAGTGATGACACTGAAACACAGGTCTTTGTTCCTGCATATCTCAGTGAAAAATATGTATTGTGTTTCAGATACTGCCAGTAATGGTTGCCAAGATATGACCACAGATCTTTTACGGTTTTTCTAAAGTGGAATTATTCATATGAAAAAAGCTTTTCAGGAGATCCATTCTGATAGTTTTTATTTGAGAAATGTTTCTTTTACAGTAAAAGGGGTTCCAGCCCATGCAAAAGCTGAAAAAGACCAAGGTTCTTCATGGAAATTATATTAATATATTAATTATAAAGATTATATCTGTTGTATTTAGCTGCTATGTGTCTGGGCTGGAGCCTTCCCCAGAACTTGCTGTGATGTTCCTGCTCTGGGGAGCCACTGCAATCCTAGTGCTTTTCTACGTACACCCCTGGTAGTTACATCCTGCACTGGAATTCCCCATAGCCAACAAAGCTCCTTTTCTTGAGCAACAATGCCTTGTATGTCCTCTGTTTTGATTCCGACAGGGTGGCTTCCCAAGATATTTAAGATTCCTTCTGCTTCAATGACTTACCAGTGGACAAAAGGCCATCTCACACTATTTTCATGCCTTCCAGTATACTTTTGATAGCAGGGGGCCTCGCAACTAATGTTCTGCATTGGAAGTCTCAGATGTTTGAACTAATTGCAAGTTGGCGTGTGGGAAACTTCTCCCCTGGATAGACCACAGCTAAATATGCTGAATGTTGAGGCTGAGGCTTATGGAACCAGATATGAGGTTTAGCTAGACCACCCCATGTGAAAAGAATAGCGGTCATGTGGCTAATTCTCTAACCGGTTTTAATTAGACAACATGGATGCAAGTGTGGACATGATAATAATAATAGTAATAATGATGATGATGATAATAATAATAATAACAACCACCAATTTATTCTTGGTTCTTTAAGTATTGTTAAATCTCCACTGTAGCTGTCATAAGCCAAAGATGTGCATTCAGTATCTCACACAGGATTACAATAGTCACTCCTAAACTAAAGCTCAGCTTACTTTGCACATTTGATTGTATTTTCAGCCTTTGTTTGTGCTCTCACTTGCCTGTTTTCCACGCAGTCAGCAACCTAACACTTGGCTCCTCTCAGCCTGGACTCAAACCATGTTGGTAAACAAAATCTCCAGTGCTTTTTCCATGGGACTCACATGCTATGTGAATGGCAACCAGCTGCCTCCAGCAAAGCTGTGGGCCCCGGCTTGCTGCTCTATACCCCAACCATGTGGTTGTGGTCAACCCCTGGGGCACTGTGTTGGGAAGCAGCCCTTGGGCAGGTGGGGTGTCTCAGCTGGGAGGCAGGAGCTGGCAGTGGTCAATGCCTGGAAGTGGGGCCAGGGCTGGCCAGTCCCAGCTGTGGGGCCTGCCCATGGCCAAATCCAGGCTCAGCACCATGAATAAGGAAGCTTCCTGGGCCAAACAGGCGGTACGGGTGTATCCCACTCATCTGAATGCATATGCAGTTTGTCCACTGTAACACCTGCGCTCCTGCCTGCCCCAGATTTCTGATATACAGACTTAAAACCTAATAATTTAAAGAAAACAAAGGAAAAAATTAATTTAAGGACCTCTTGATGATACCAGCTAATGTGGCCATCTATCCAGAACGAGAAGATTATATACACAAGTTACAAAGAATGTTTGCAAACATTATCGTTAATGTGCACACCTTATCAACATACATTGATTTTATACGCATCCTTTAATTTAAATAGCTTTGATTTTCTGTCTGGAAGACAAAAGAGAACATTAATAGCCATCGCTTACGGAATTTACAGAGCTGTACATTCGCTCTTTTAAATCATCTTGTGTTTGTTATGCTTTAACTATTAATATTTAAAAGAATATTAAGAATGCTGGAAACCCAAGGCAGGTAGACACTATATAAATAAATTGCATATCTGTTATTAATTCACCCTGTTACTTCCTATCATCCTGTATAAAATTATGTACTTCTTGCAAAGCTATGAACAACAATCTCTGTGTGCCAGTTTATTACCTGTATAGATATCATTATTCCCCTGTGACAGCAAAGTCAAATTCATGGCATTTTTCATAAACTAGGAAAAATTACCTTTCCAGTGACATATGACACAACCTTCAACTACTAAATGAATCCAAGAAAAATTCTCCCTTGGGAAAAGACCTTGCACATGATTTGTCAGCCTTAAAAATATTTCTTGAGAAAGTTAATTCTAAGAGACTTTACAACTGAGCAATGTTTTCTGCTTATATTTAAACTGTCCTCTGCTGTGATGCATTTCAGAATCAAAACTACAGGAAAAAGATTTGCTTTGCTATATTTTAGCTGTACAAAGACTGTTAACCTCTCACTGTGGGATCTGAGATCTTATCGGGAATGTCATATAAAAATCATATTTGTAAATGTCATGTCATGATTTTTGGCACTGAGGTGTTCCAGGAGATCGACGTTGCAATGAGGAGTCTGAGGAATGGAGACTAAAACTGAGGTAAGATGTCTGGAGACTGACAGGGGAGTTAAAGCAGGATGAAGTGGTGTGGCTTGGCTAAAGAACGTCAGATATTTCGTGACCAACCCAGATGTCTTAGCTTTAGGAGATGGTGGTTACAAAGAATGCAGCTGAACAATGGACAAGTGAGCAACCCCAGCTGTTTGGTCTTAGCCAAACTCTGAAGTAAGCCTGAAACCAAGGTACCCAGGCTGCAAGGCCTAGCCTTAGGTTACTAAAGAACAGCTATGTGCAGTAGAACAAGGAACTTGGCGTTTACTCAAGGTTAACAGGATGTGGGAGCGGGATGGCGAAACTGCAAGATGTGTGTAAAAAGTAACAAACGGACAATTTTTAGCTAGCCTAAAAAAATTTGTAGACAGTGCTTTTGAGCCAATCAGAATCTATATTGGTTACATCAGGTAATCCTGTAGACTATAAAAGCTATTGATGTGTGCGAATAAAGTTGGCAATCGCTTGATCATATTGATCGTCTCTGCGTTGTCCGTGACTCCCGCGTCAACAAAGTGGTTGAAGCAAAAAGCATCAGCTTTGGGCAAGAGGGGAGGACAAAGGGATGCTCACGAAAAGAGCCCTCCTTCCAAAAATTCACCCAGGTTCAACCTTCCTTCTGCTGTTCATAAAGATGTGTCTAGAAAACCCATTGGCACCTGGGTGCTTAGTGCTGGTCCATATGCAGATCAGATGCTACTGCTGCCTTCAGATACTGAGATGGAGTGAGTACACTGCACCAGCCCACAGCTCAGGGAAGGGTTAACAAATGGCTTAATTACCTCCCCTGGCTGAGATCAAGCTGTGGATCTGAAGCAGCTGCTGTAAGAAACGGCTACCTGGGCATTATGGGGCAGCCAGTAGTGAAGCTGCAGGCTACCTTGGAGGTGCTTCAGAGATACAGGCTTACAGGAGTGGTGGAAAAAGCAATATGGAGAGGAAAACTGCCAAACAGGGAGTGAGGAAGCTGCAAGGGAAGAGATAGGGAGGGATGATCCCTTTTTCTAGAGCTGTCAGGAAAAAGCACCTCTGGACATCTAGGCTCCCACCTAAATGGGTTGGCTTAGAGGGTCCAAAGTTAGGGTAGGGGCTTGTAACTGTGTTTCCAATCCCTTGCATCTATAGGGTATGACTCTGCTCTTAATTATCTGTAAGGACTAGCTCCCTTAATAGTTGTATAGGGTGGTAAGGTGTGGGGATTGCTTGACTTCATTGCAAGCACATGCAACAGGCTTCTGCTGCCTTGGTGGGATTCAGCTGTGCAGTACAGCTCAGCGCCGTGCAGAGACCCTGGGGCTACCCCTAGTTCCCTAATGGTAGCACTGTGTGGCACCTGTGTGGCACCTGGTCTCACACAGGTGATCTTACTGAAAAATGTGTTGGAGCAGCCTGAACAGCATGGTGTTTAAAGCAGCTAAATCGCTTCAGCCCCTCTGGATCACAGCTTTTCCAGGTAACGCTATGCTATATAGATATACAGATACTTACCAGTCAGTGTAACTAAAAATACTGCAAAAGCAAGGCTCTGGTGTTTACTAAAGCAGGGTGACAGTGCTAGTCTTTTCTGTCTTGAGGTCTAGGAAAGTTAAGTTTGCCATCTGCATGTGCATGGAGTGTTAAAATAGAAATTTCCTGGGATCTGGAAAAATTGCATTTCAAATAAAAGCATGTGAAATTATTTATGTATGTAACATTACAAAAGTAAATTGAGCAGCTTCTTCAGGAAGAGAGGTACATGAGTAAATGTCTGTCTGAGGAGTGGGGAAGGCAAGATGGTCACAACCCTTCAAGACTGAGGTCTGGACATCCTTACACTTTGACTTGTGGGACCTGGCTAGTTGGGAGCATAGCTGCTGGTGAGATGGTTGGGCTGTTGACCATCTGGGGCCGAGGGGCATTACACTTGATGTGTCTGTTAGGCCTGGTAGAAGCATAGCTTGTGGTTCATATGGTGTTGTTTCTGATGCAGCAGAGGCTACAAACCTTTCATGGAAAATGGAACTTACTTCCCTCCAAAAAAAACCAAGGTCATTCACATGAGCAATAGCTGTAGTCCTGGGTATCCCATTTCTTCTGTCTTTAGAGCATTTGCTTTATGCCATTACACTCACTCTCCCCACTTAAAATTCATGAGATGCTTTTGCAGCATTTCAGGATTTCAAGACTGTAAAACAAAAAAAAAAAAAAAAAAAAAAGGAAGGAAACAACCCCCCC
>JAVHNF010057647.1:23177-38107 GCA_034783455.1 Micropsitta finschii
AGCCCCCAGTAGACCTGGCCTACAAACTTGGGTCCCGTGTTCAAGACACCCAAACCCCTGACTATGACACCACCCTTCTAACCATTTATTAACCTGGCATAATGAAAAAGAAAGATACCATCTTTCATTCAGGTTTCAAGGCCTGCTTGACAGTCCATGAACTGTATCTCCAACAGCCACTTGAAACACTCACTTGGTATCTTGGAGGCTTTATTTCAGATCTTCCCAGACTTATTGGGAGAGGTCTGTGTCTCCCACTTGAATGGATTAAAAGCTAAAATGTGGAGTAATTCAGTCTTATTTAGACATTTTATGCAAAGGTGGAGCACAGAAGACACTGATGAGCAGAGTAATCTCTGCATTTCAGCTTTACTATTTTCTCAAGAGGTGAAAAACCTAGAATCACCTCCATCACTACCTATTAGGAATACTGCGGCTTTGAACTGGGATAATTCCTAGACCAGTTATGCATTTAATCAGCTGGCTATTTCGACTACCTGCTCATGCAGGCTTTGCTGAGAAGAAAGCTGAATGATTTCTATATCTTCCTGCCCTTGGCTGCTGATTTCCTCACTGACATCAAGATCCAGGTTTGTGCCTGTACAAGGATAAAATACAGAGTGCTAGAGCATCAATGAATTTGTCAGTGATTTTCAACACTGTAAGAAGCAACTCTGTCTGTCCAGAATTGGGATAGCGCTGCTCAGTGGCTTGCAAAACTACATACAAAGAGCTTGTGATGCCTTTGAATCACTTCTCATTTCATGTTTCCCACTAAAAATCCTCTGAGTGGCGTTTGGCAGCAGGAATGTTATGACAGAAAGGGCAACAGCCACAGGGACTTTTCTGGGGAAGAGGGATATTTTCTGGCTGTTTCATGTTTCACAGAATACCAGACCTGAACCATGGGAAGAAGCTGGATGGCCACTGAATGAGTCTCCTATGCTTGACTGCCGCTCAGGCTGGGAGTTTTCACCCTATTTTGTTTAGATAGCTGCCTCCGATCATCTCTACTTTCTTATTTATTGGCATGCTGACAGCATGCCAGTGGCAAGACAACTCCCTCCAGTAGTTCCCATCATTTGGAGCTCAGCTTCCTTCCTCTCCACCTACTGCAGCTATTAGGCACATTCAATATACACCCAGGCATGCATGCGCTAAAATACCTAGGTGAACCTAAGGAGCAGCCAACTCAAATACAAAACAGGTCTCCAAATAATAATACCTGTGAAGCCTGAAGAGTTGCCTTCCTTGCCCAAAAGGCTTTTTAGGGGGTGCTGGAAAGGGAGGGAAATAGCTTTTGAAACCCCAGGTTAAATCCTGAAGTGAAGATTTCCATTTCTGTGTGCCTCCACACTTCTGGGGTGACCAATCTGGGATACCTGCAATGGGCCTGCAGCTAAGCTTCCTCTTCAGCTGTTAGGTCCCACGGGAGAGGGGTGTACATCACTCAGCCAGACTTAATTTTGCAGTAGCTCTCTGGCTCCCCACCACCTAAGTGTTAATTTAACCCACAAAAATGGGTAAGCCTGCAGGACCAAGTGGCTGGCTAACAAGGTGTTTAGCCTATGCAGATGAAGGAGTACTTGGGTGCAAGACAGGACCTGTTCCCTGCATTAACCCTCCTCAAACCCAGCTGCTAGGAACTGGTAGGAGTGAGGGGAGGATATTCAGGTAGGGCAAAAGGCAGTGTTCTGCAGGATGGAGTCACTTTTTCCTGACTTTTCCTCACTTTTTTCTTATTACCAGGCAAACTTATAGTCAGGGCAGGCTTGCCAAGTGCCAGAAGTAACAGGAATAAAAACTTGGGGGATTTCCCAGCCAATTTTCACATAGCCAAGCATCCCAGATGATGTGTATTTCTACTGCTGAATCATTGCATATTTAGGACTGGGGTGGTTGTTTGGACAGCCCGTTTGCCCAGAGAGGTAGAGAGCTGAGAGAGGCACCCTTCTTCTTGACACAAGCCTACCTATGTTTTGCACTGGAGCACGAGGAGGAGAGATGCCCCTGAGAGGCCACTGTACCCTCCTCTCTCAGAGGCAGCCAGCAGGCTTCAATTTTCTGTACCTTCCAGGCAGCTCCACTGCCTCAAAATAAAAGTATTTAGCAATACACCCATTTTCAAATTACTGCTGTAAGTCAGAGAAAGAGCATTAAAACTGAATAGTATGTCTACCACTGGACATTACTTGATCTGCTCCTTGAATAAGACAGCTGTATGAACTAAGGACATAAAAAGAATTGTACCAACTATACACCTAACACATTTACCTCTTCCTGACAGGGGCCAACAATGAATACATGCTTGGGGAAAAGTAAAACAGCAAAGTGAGACTTCCTCAGAGAACTCTCCCAGCATCTTGAGATTTGTATGTCAGCGCCTTCCGGAGCCAGAGGTAATGTCTTTGTATTTAATAGCTCTTGAAGAATTTCTTTCATGAACTTGTCCAGTCCTTTTTGAACCCATGTAAATTTACAGCATCCACAACATCCTGTGGCAAGGAGTTCCACAGCTTAATTATACATTGTATGAAGAACCATTTCCCTTTGTTTGTTTTGAACCCGTCTCCTCCATGTTTCATTTAATGTCCCCTTGCTCTTGTTTTGGAAGAGACAGAGAACAATTGCTCTCAATTTCCATGTCTCTTTGATTTCATAGACCTCTGTCATCTACCCCTCCTTCACAATCTGATCCCTAATGAGCAATCTGAGGTTTTCATGCTACTCTTGATTGCTTAAAATTGTTCTTCCAACCTAATGGGATTCCCTATAGGGCAGTGAAAGGGTTTTTAGAATGAGGAAGAATAAAATATCTGGGTGGATTTGTAATATCTGCAACCATCACCATTTACAGGGAGCAATCTTTGATCTGCGGGTACTTGGGAAATTCCTCTCAACCATCTGTCTGAGGAATTATGAAGGAGTTCCCTGTCTTGCAAGTACACTGCAAAAGCAATCAGAGGATAACACCATATTTAAATCTGCTTATCACAACCACTATCAGGAAGAGATGACAAAAATATACTGTATGTTTACTGAAAGATCAGTTCTCTTTGTTAACTTTTGGTTCAAACTATATAGCCAGTAGACACTTAACATGTTATCTCATTGAGATATCAGTGATACTGTATTACAACATTACAGAGAGCTTTATAGACGAGTGACAAGAAGCTGAGAGTTTCCCAACTGACATATAATTATCTAATGTGCTTGATGTGCCAAAAATTGCTGCTGTATGTGGATGAATTGAAAGCACAGAAAGAGAAACAGAAAATACCTGAAGTATTTGGTAGGAAGGAGGAAAAGGTAATCCTTATAGCAAAAGCTGTTTCTTAGAAGACTATTTCTGGAAAATAATAAATAATTATCAGAATGCTGTTTTGATAATAAACTTGAGTTTAATCATTGAAATTACTCATCAGTTTATATTAAGCATATACTTACTTGCCTTGCTTGATAAAGGTCTGACCGGTTCACGTTCAGAAAACCAGCCTATTCATTCATCCCGAGGTTCACAACCTGTGAAGAATTCCTGACGTCAAAAGTTGAACCTGTGTCCAATTTCAGGCTTTGGGGTCTTTGGAGGAGCTCTAGATAGAGAAATGAACACATAAAATGTTCAGCTTTGGGGTCAGTCTTCTGAGCGCTTTAGGTAATTGGTGATCTGTATGTTTGTGCCGTTGCATTTGCAACACCAAATAACTGCATGTTCCTGCCTGGCTCATGTGATTTGCTCACAGGCTATTTTAATTCTGAAAATTTAGTGAGATTCCAAGAAGTAGTTGGGGACTACTTTTTCAGGTGGCTGGAGGGAGGAAGGGAAGGATACATTTCTTCCTTAAAAATCTAAACCTATCTTTAGTTAGCTAAATTAAGAATAGGTATTCAATAAAAGCAAAGATGGGTGGGTAGCTCTTCTCTTTCCTTCAGATGACTATCATTTCTTCTGGCACATTTGAAGCCAGTCACCAAGAGAGAAAAGATTATATTCTATATAAACTAGAAGGTTGATCCAGGAGGTCAGTGTTTGCAGTCCGGCAAGAGACTGACCTTTGTTTTCATGAATATCAATTTAGAGTGAATGTGAGGCCCAGATTCAGACTTCTATCCACGTTTAATTTATATATCTCAGTACGTTCTGGTATCTGCGCTTGAATATTATTGTTTATTTTAAAAGAAAACCAAAACTTATTTCTTTTAAGCTGAATTCAACTGATCCAAAATCCAAAATTAAAATAAAAGCTTGTCATATCATGGCAAATCATTGCAGAGATGCACGTTATTTTATATGCCTGGAAACATGTTCATCTGGCTGTAATTTTGTTCCTATCAAATGGATCTCTCTGATTTTGATACAACAGAATTCCTTCTCCTCATTTATCAAAATCTATTCATGCAGTAGAGACATATACAAGAACTTGACATGGCTTATGTGCTGTTCTCATGACACAACTGACCATTATCCTTGATTACTCTGTCCATTCCTTTTCCTGTCCTTTCTGTATCTAGAAGGAATCACTTCTTATCTTTACCTGTCTTCTGCTTTGATTGCAAGCATTCTGGAGCAGACACTTCCTTTTTGTTGTGTTTGCTCTTTTGTGCAGCGCTCAGCAACCTGAAACCAGTTTTGGTTTTTGGCACGCTTAAGTTTGGTGTGACTCCTATACTACTAAGTTTACATCTACTAAGACTCCTATACTACTAAGTTTACAAATAGTAAATCATAACACCAACATCCAGGTTCATGGAACTTTTCCATGCTGTTGGAAAAAGAGTCTTCACTGCTCAGCATCTCAAGATATAATCTTGCTTGTCAATGGCTGACTCCTCACACTGACGCTTCAGTGGGAAAGTCCCATTTTGATTTTCTCTTTTTTTTTTTTCTTTTTCCCCCAGACATGCAAGATTCTGGTAAATGAGAATTTTATTTTTTTTCCTCACTGTTTTTTTCTCAGGTTTCTCCAGCTGTTTATCTCTCTTTCACTAAAATGCGTGTGCTCAAATCAGGTGTGGGCAAAATGATACGTTTTTACCTTGCAGATAGAAATGAATCAACTTCTTGCTCTGCTTATTAGGCAAGAAAAAAAAGAGGGAAAAGCAGATTGCATTTTAAAACTGCAACTTTTCCTTCAATTACAACTTGAGAATGAAAATAAATTCAGCTGCTAGGCAAACAATTATCTTTCTGTGAAATTCTTTATCTTCATTAGTGTTAATGTACTTTCTGTGCATCAGACCACCTGCTTTTCAGAACTTCCATAAAAGTGTTTCTTAAGGGCCCAGCTCTACTCAGCCTGTAGCTAGGTGAGACGGAGGGAGAGAGGTAGACCTACAATTTACATGATGCAATTACTGAGCAGAACTACAGTTCTTGTCCTTCAGGGCTAACATACCTCATAGGAATCACAGAAAAAGTAAGTAGAAGACTTGTTGCATAATAGGGTGAAAAAGGAGAAATCTGAGACAGCTCTACTTTCTGGTTTTGGCGGAGGGTCATCAAGAATTTGGGGTGGTCTGTGGTTTACCTTTATGTTTATTCCCCATAATCTCAAATGTGTGATTTGCAGTGCCTCCTAGGGTTTAAGCTGATTGCTGAAAATCAGTTCCATCACTCCAGCACAGAATTTTGGGTAACGGATGCAGGGAAATATGAGTGTTTTATTGCCTCATGAATGCCCTTTTCTGGATATGCAACTGTGACAAAAGGGCAAGCACAGTAAGGAAAATGCCTTGTGCTAGGGCCACTTTCCTGACCACAAGGCTTCAATTTGCATGATAAGCTGGGTAAAAGCTAGTTCTGGCTGTAACAGGCCAGTCTGGTCCCTTAGAGCTTTACTGCAGCACTCTATAAACCCGTACCTTCTTGTTTACTCAGTAATTGTTCCTGCCCCTTGCTTTCCAGCAGGAAGGGAAAAGGAAAGGTAATGTGACCTTTGGTATTTTGAAATAACATGATAACTATGCGCATCGTCAAAGGACATGACTATTGAAGAACAGTTGGGGATGGTGGTGGGAACAGCCTCCCCCTAACATTAAGCCTGGTGGAGGAACCAGAAGAACCTGCAGAGCTTGGGAGAAGCAGTGGGGGAAGCTAGGAGCGGCCAGAGCAAACTCATTGTCCCCTTTCATTATATCTGAGATTGACCTTTATTAGTTGCCTGTGGGTATGGAATGGGATCATCTGAAGCTCTTCAGAGGAGGCAGAACCCAAGCACCTATGCAAAGCAAGGAAAAGGAGGAGATGGGGTGGAAGAGAAAGCCAAAGGGAGATTGTTAATGGTTCTCCCTTTAGGGCCATGACTAACCACTATAGAAGCTCAGCACAGTTTTAAAAGGACTCAGCTTTTCAGCATCTGGATAAACCAGGAAAAGATTATTACTTCTGTTTCTGTGAAACAGGACTGGTGAAGCAGAAGGCATCTGAATGCCTCTGAGGATGCTGGTCAGAGAAATTAAATTCTAATTATCCTTCAGAATCATTGCTTAATGGAAATTGAAGGTTTCCGCAAACGTTAGCTTTTCTGCAATGGGAAAAAAAATAAACCACCTTTCATCTGAAAATCAGCAAATCCAAAAGAAATATTTTGATTTCTGGAAAAAAGGAAATTATTTTGTTTCTCATTTCACACAAAATTATTTTGGGGCACACTACTCAGAAAAGACAAATCTTCAGCAGTGATAGAAGAAGCCAAAACCTGCTTACTCTACTTCAGGCTTCTACACTAATTTTGAAAGCACTTGACTGAAAACAGCCATTAAAGGAAATAGTCACAGATCAGTTCCCTCATCAGTGTGACCATATGAAATCTTTGATTATCAAAAATAATTTGTTTCTTATGAGGAGATGACCTGTGTATGAAGGCTTTGGTCAAAGAAAGGGTTCCCAAATGGATGTCTTTTGTCGTGGGCTAGGAGAAGTTTGTGTGCATCACTCAGAGATAATTTCTGGTTCTTCTTATGGCCTTATACTGACATCTGACCTCATAGATAGTGCTCCATGAACAAAACCTGAGACTAAGCGCAACATAATAGATCTCACATTAGGCTTATAATAGTCTGAATGTATGAATCAGAGTGCTTCAGATTCAGCAACAATGAACTCTGGGTTTCACTTCTTTACAGTGCTAAGAAAGGCTGGAGGTCTATGGAGTGATTTCACTATTTCTTACTCAAGCATAGGAATGGGGTTGGTGGAAGATGAAAGGAACCTTGGCCCCTTCCAACATACTCTTCTGCTCCTTTTTGCCTCCCCTCCATGCACTGAAGTGAATGAAGTGCTGAGTGCTACTGGAACAGGGCAAGGCAGATGTCTGCCAATGTTTGCTGCTTAAAATCACCCAGCAACAGAAGGATACTGTTTTGCAGCCCATATAGAGCTATGGCATATCTCTATAGTCATGAGAAAGGAGAAGTGTTTGCAAACAGCAGTCTTCCACCCCTTCTTCTGAGGTGGATGTAGGCATGGCTGGCTTACTGTGATAGCGGTGTCTAGGTTGACTTGGAAATTGAGCCTAAATATGTACATTAAAAAACTTCCACTCAAACAAGTGATGCTAATACTTTGAAACAATACATTAAATATATGAAGAGAAAAAAAAAGGCATTTAAAGAAGCATTTTGCCTCACTGCAAATAATTATTTGCTGTAAGCAGGACTCATTTTCAATAGAAGAAGAGTTTGGCAAGTCAGAATCCCCTGAGCACTGGGGCTGTAGACAAAATGCACCCTTCAGAGCAGCTGCCATGGCCCCCAGGCATGCTCAGGTCCTCCAAGATTATAGTTGGACACTTTGAAGGTGGAGAAGCCTCACCTTGTTCTTGCTAACGCCTCCAGCTCTGCCATCCTTCCCTGTGGGGATGTGGTGACCTTTGCGGTACAAACTGGACATCTTGCACAGCTGCAATTATTTCTAATAGGGATCATAAAAAAAGAGAGTGCTCCACTCTCTCCTTGCACTTTCATGTTAGCCTCTTGTTTACAAATGTGAAGGAATGGGGTTTCATGAGAGCTCTGGGAGGTAGGAAACAGACCCCTGCAAAAGAGCCCTCATCCTACAGGATGCCAGCTAGGAAAGGTGTCAGGATGGAGGTTTGTTTCTGGGCAAAGGTAATCATTGTTTCGGGAAACCTGTCAACTGCGCCGAAGGAAAGAGGCTGATGGTGCACGGACGTGTGTGGGCAAGCTCCTCGCTGACGGGGGAGAGCTCCATGTGTCGGCACCCGCATCCAGCCATCAATCATACTGAGGCCATATGTACACAGCAAGCACTCTGCGACCAGACAGAGGAGGCACATGATGCAATGGGCACAGGTGTGCAGCAGACACCAGGGAAAGGCAGCAGGGCTTTGCATACATAAAACGTCTTCCCTCTGAAGTTCTCAAGGCGATTTGCAAGCATTAATTAATTCTCACAACGCCCAAGGATGGTAGGCAAGGCAGTGTCACTGGCAAATTAATTTTATAGGTACTGTCTTTGATATCACATGCTCATGTGCTCACTGCATAGGATTTTGATGTATTCTATTACTTACCCAACACACCTGCTGCCCTTCAGCTCTTCTGTGCAGCATTCTGGATGAATGTATTATTATTTCTATCATTATTATTATTGCTATTGTTACTGTTACCATTAGCATTATTATTGCAGGACTGGTGCTATGAAGTAGATATGTACATCCGAAGAGAAAGTCATTGCCCCAGAGAGCTCATAATCTAAACAGACAGGATCCACATTTGTGCAAGTCCATGCTCGCACTCCAAGAATGCCTGCTGTAAAATACCTCAGGAAAGTTTGGGCTGGGGTTGACAAGGATGGGTCTGTCTGCAGGGTTTTTTTTTCGCACTGCTCTGCATTTAATCTGTCTTTATGTTACAGGATGACTGGACTTGAAGATATTCTCACCTAAAGATCTCCTGAGCTCAGACAGTGAGTTGCAGCCACCTGAGAGCTTTGTGCATTGATGCTGGGTTGACATCAATCTAAAATGATACTCATTCAGATTATTGAATATATACAGAGACTTTTGTCAGTAAGCAACGTTCTTATAGAAAATTACCAAAATTTAGTGTAGGTTTTGTTTTTTTCCTTTTCACTTTCAGAGTAATCTTAAATTGAAGAAAGAGTGAAAAATGATGCGGGTAGTTTTTTCTTAATAATGGAAACTAGCAAAAAATAGAAGTTTATTAACCAGATCTATCTGGCATGTGCTGGACTTGGGAACAGTCATATTACTAATTGAATCTTACCAGTGGAGTGACTCTGGTCATTTAATGGCGTGCTTCAAAACTTATTTCTTCTATTTCTTCTTTCCTCCTCTCTTGTCTTCCTGGTTTTGTGGGGTTTTTTATTGTTTGTGTTTCGGTTTTGTTTTGTTTCTTTTTTGTTTTTATTCCGTTTGTTTGTTTTGTTTTGTTTTTTGTTTTGTTCTTTTGGGGTTATTTTTATTGGTTTGGTGTTTTTTTGTCTTTGCTTTTGTTTTTGTTTTGCTTGGGGTTTTTCTTCCCCTTTCTTTTTTTTCATCCACTCCCCAGTCAGGTGATCTCAGCTAGGAGATCCAGGTTGCTTTCCTCAGCTGGCTTAAGGCATGCATAAAAAAATCAGGCACTTTCATTCCACAGGATATATAACCTCTTCATAGGTACTGATATGTCAGTGCTTTCTTATGTGTAACATAAATATTTATCTACCACATAACAGAATGCAAGTGTCGTGGTTCACAGCATTGCAGAGATGACCTTCAGTTTGGAATTCATGTTTTTTCAGTAACTTATGCTATAGGTTAACCTTAGACTTTGTCTTTTCTATCTATGCCCTGAGGAAAAACAAGTAGTCCAATGCCGGTTCCAAGCAATCTGGATTCTGAATCACATCTCTTGTAACTGGTACATTCTGTTTCTTGGGCCTGGGACTTTACAGAAGAGACTTAGTAGCATCATATCTATGGGGATTTTTCACCAATTCTTCATATGATATTCTGCGATCTGGTGGAATGCTGATGTTGGCATGGCTTTGTTTGGGCCAGGTCTTTGAATTGCAGGCCTGAATTTTGACAACCTTTATTTTTTTCTGTCACTACAGATAGGTAGATGGTTTGTACAGATCACAAATAATGCAGGTGTGAGTATGCTCCCTTGTGGTAAGCCATTTTGTTGTCACATCATTTACTCCATTTCTGTCAAAGTTCATCATGAAATCATTTCTTTTCTAATAAAGATTGTATCAGTCACACTCAGTGATCTTTCTGTACGATAAGCATTTTGGCAGGGCATCCCATTAGCTGAAGCAAGAAAAGGAAGCAGAGATGTTACTTTTTCTCACCAATAACATTGTTGTGAATACCCACCAAGCTCTGGAAGATCCAGGTTCAGTTCCCTCTTCTGCTTAAGGGGATTTGAACTTGTCTCTCCACTTCCCTGACTGCTCTAACCACAAGGTTAAAGAATATTCTAGGGCAGGGCTTTCTCAGTTCCTCATATTGAAACCATTTCACTTTGCATAGGTTAATTAAATATTCATGGGAACAGGAAGTTGGCAAGCCTATGCAAATGACTCTGTACCTTAGTGGTATAGTCTTTCATTCGGGAGCAGAGGCCTGGCTTCCATTATCCACATCAATGAATACTTAAATGAAAAATACAGAAACATTACCAGAAGCAGGCACAGGAACTGAGGACTTCCCCTTCCAGGTGAGCACACTAACCACTAAACTAGAAAGCCATTCTCCCCATGACAGGGGAAATAATGAAATGTGGCATACAAATAAAACTGCTCCAACAAGAGATCTTCAGACAGGTCTGTCTTGAAACCTTGCGCTGTGAATATTCACCCATAACTTAAGACTTGTGCTCAATTTCCTTGAGAAGAAAGCTATGAGTTTTAATTACCAAGGTGTGTGCTGTCCATCCCTAGTAAAAGAAGGGCATTGTCACTATTTCTTGCTCTTGCTTGCCTGCTTAATTTTTATGCTTCTTCAGATGATCAGAGTTATTGTGCTGATGAATGGTGTATTTGTTCTGTACAATGTTTGTTCTGTACAATATTTGAATGTTGCCTTTTTTGGCTGAGCTAGATGGATGGCTTATTGCCTTCTGCACTTGCTTAATAATAGTAACTTTCCCAGCACTGGTAGATTGTGCTACTGAAAGGAAATGTATGTTGTTGCTAACTTCATTGTATAAGGGCTTTGTCAAGGATAAGGGATAAGGAGGCAGAAAGATATTTTCTTGATCTTACATCTTTTTGGCCTCTAAACATGGTGTACCTGTGTCTCACACCCACCAGAGAAAAGCAGGTACACACTGGTGGTGTTATCTCTGTAAAAGTGGTAAAGTGGACTCACCTCTTGCCTTTTGGCCAATGACCTTCCCACTAATTTCCAAGAAACCTCACTATCAATCCTTGTGAAACTGCTTAAGCAGATGTGCTTAGGGAAATCCACTAGCTAGATCTTGCAGATGAAGTGGGAAGAGGAACATTTAGTGTGGATTTACTGGGTTTAGGTTTCAAGGTTTTGGTAGCAGGGGGACTGAAGGGGAGGTTTCCATGAGGAGACCAGAAGCTTCCCCCATACTGGACGGAGCCAATCCCTGCTGGTGGCTGAGCCCATCAGTGACATTGGTAGCACCTTTGCAATAACATATTTAAGAAAAGGTAAAAATATGCTCTATCGAAGGTGGGAGAAGAAAAGGGAAAAAATATGAGAAAGACAACTCTGCAGACAACAAGGTCAGTGAAGAAGGAGAGGAGGTGCTCCAGGTGCCAAAATGGAGATTCCCCTTATAACCCATTGAGAAGACACTGGTTGTGTCCTTGCAGCCCATGGAGGTTACAACAGTGGAGCAGATACCCATCTGCAGCCCACTGAGGACCCCATGCAGGTGAATGTGTCCTGGAGAAAGGTGAAGCCTATGGAGAACCCATGCTGGAGAAAGCAACTGGCAGGACCTACGGCCCAAGGAAAGGAGCCCATGCAGGAACAAGTTTTCAGGTAAACTTCTGTGGGATCTACACATGAGCAGTCCATTCCTGAAGGACTGTACCCTGTGGAAAGGATCCATGCTGGAGCAGTCTGTGAAGATCTGCAGCCCATGAGAAGGGCTCACACTGGAGAAGTTCATGAAGGAATGTACATCAGGGGATACTATACCCTATTTTGCTTTCCCCTGTGCCAATTTGAGAAAGGAGATAGAAGAGTTGTGGGAATGAAGCTGAACCTGGAAAGAAGGGGAGCAGGTGGTTTTAGTTCTGTTCTTATTTCTCATTATCCTACTCTGATTAATTAGAGATAAATTAAACTAATTTCATTAAGTCGAATCTCTTTCGTCCATGACTATAATTGATAAGTGATGTCCTTGCCCTTACCCTGACCCGAGTTTTTCACTGTATTTTCTCCCCCATCCTACCGAGAAAGGAGAGTGACAGAGCAGCTTGGTGGTCACTTGGCAGCCAACCAAGGTCAACCCATCACAACTGGTTCTGTCTCATTACACTTGAAACATCTACAACAGAGTTGGCCTTGTCTGAGATAATCACCTGGGCTTCCCTGACAGTCAATGGAGAGAAACAAGACTTTCTAGGCAGCAGTTCATCTCATCTTAAAGTAAACATAAATACAAAGCAGATGAGACTTATCTTTTAAGTGCTTCTTGCTCTGTTGGCTGTTTAAGGAAGCCTAGAGCATCAAGCTCAGATGTAGGTTTCTACATACTGGTGCATCAGCCAGTCACTGGAGTCATTATTACAAGCTCTCAGAAAAGTTAACTCAAGTGCAAGATGACATCAATGCAACTGTATTCTAAATGTATTCACTCTCAGTTGAGGTCTCTCTTCTTCCCCTCCTTTATATACCACAGAAGTATCAGAGGCTTTAGGACCCCTCGATGTCTCTCAAAGGAACTCAGGACTTGAACTTCATTTCAAAAAAGCAGCAATTAGTGTCCTGCATACCTGTACAGCTTTGGAGCTAAGTTGTTCTGGAAACATCAGTGTTCAAGAAGAGAGAACTTCAAGGGAAACAAGTGTCTTATCCATTCTCTGCATCTTTATATAACTTTTCTTCTTTATCAGTATCTGATATTTATCAATATGAGATTTTTTTAGTTAAAATAAAATATCCTTACATCTGGCTCTAATTCCTACTTTTTTCTCAGACAGTAGATCATACTTCTGCATTTTCATCAAGGTGTGAAGAACCAGGATGTACATGAGCACTTTGAGAATACCATTTCATCCAGCAACACGAAGGTGCTTCCTAAAGGCGTGATGTATCATTTCAGATGTGGCAAAGCTGAATCACTGACACTCTTAAGTGACTAATCTTAACAATGTGCCTTAATTTCATAATATGTCATTGTAAAGTTTGACAGGTTTGATACATTCATTTCAACATTCCACTATACTTTCTGTTCCCACAGTGAATCTACTCACTGGGAAGACAAACAGTGGAAAAAACCCAACCCAACACTTGAAAAGCTAGCTAATTTGCCTTTAAATTTGTCTATGGACCAATTTTTGCCCTCATCAATGGGATACAACTTCCATTGACTTTACTATTCATATATCCAAAGGCAAAATCTGTTCCTATCTATCAATCTACCTACTATTTTATCTACTATCTGTCTGCTTAACTCTATTAATTAGTTAATGTTTGTAAAACACTCAAAAGATGTAAAGCCCTATAGAAATGCTAAGTATTATAATTATTGTTATCTGACTGCTGTATCTCTTTACCTATCTAGCTATCTACCTTCTCTATCTATTATAATAACAATAATACTTAACACTTATATAGTGTTCTTAATCTTCAAAGTACTTTACAAACATTAACTAATTAATCTAATCTAGTCATCTTGCAAACAACTCCTTTAACAAACCAATGGTTGTTTCTGTAAAATAAAATTCTTTGCAAAATAGAAAAATTGTATTTTGGGGGGGTTATTTTGTTCAGGTTTGACTATGATAAGGCAACAAATACGTATAAAAGCAAAGGAAGAAGATGGATGAGAAAAGCTCCATCACTAGAAAACATAGAGCTTGCAACAGACTATAACATGTCATAAGCAGCTATAGACCATAAAGAGATCTCCTGGACAACTGATTACTGAATTACATGATGTCTTAGTTGTGATATATAGACTTCCTGCTACAGAATGTGATTTTTTTCACGTATTATTTATAAAGAGCCATGAAACCAGATTCTTTTTCTGGATTAGTCTCTAACCAGAAGCAAGGACAAGGCTGTCAAATGGAACAGCTCGAGTTGTGCTCTCAAGTCCCAGATCTGCCAAAGTATTTAGACAAGTTGGGTTTTTCCTTACAGAAACAGTGGTGACAGCAACCCAGAATTTTCAAAGTGTTCAGAAGGTGCAGTGGGGCCAAGGGGTCCGAAAACATTGAGACCAGGTTCCTTTGAAAACAAACGCACCCCTAAATACCTCCATGGATCTTCATCTAGACTCACATTGCTGTTGGATAAAGGCAGTGATTGCTGCGCATATTCACAGCATCCTGGAGGAGTATGGTAAGATCAAAAAGCATGTGCAGGCTTTTTTGGTGCTGACATATAGGTTTAGACCTTTGTGCTTCCATACAAATGAAGGCCATACACTCAGATCAAGCACTACTCGACAGTTGTCCTCACTGCTGAATCGTTACCTAATTGCCTGACTTGGTTTTAGACCATACTCAAGAAGAATCTTCTTCAGAGAGGGGTAAGGAAGCTAGCCTGTACCATTTGGCATTGGGAATACAAATCAGTCCTGACCCTGGCACACTTAAATGAGTCACAGCTGTAGTGAAGGACTATCCAAGCCTCATGTGCCTCACAATAAATAGCACAAGAGAGCAGAAAATGAAACAAAAAAAAAAAAAACAGAAAAAAAAAAAAAGATTTTTTTCCACTTGATGAAGGAGTAAGGGTTTGCTATTT